>NDGN011544134.1:0-11590 GCA_002564285.1 Tympanoctomys barrerae
TTGGTGTAATATTTTTGGCATTTTGTTTGCACATCTTTTCTTTTTTAATCAAAAATTTATTTTTATTGGTACATGTTTGCAGTAGACAATCATTATATTCCTCAAGGGAAGTTGGTACATGCACGTAACACAATTTAAAGTAGTATAGTTTAGGGTGTATTACAGATCTATTGAGACTACTTAGTTCAAAACTACTTAATGAATTTTCAGATTTTTTAACAATATAATGAATTTTCAGCTTTTTGACAATACATTAGATATAGTTGGATGGTACCATTATAGTTGCTGAAATCAATAAAAAGTGTTGAAAATCTTTACAAAGTAAGAGTTAAATTTTCTTAAAGAACTTGATTTAATAAAGAAAAATTCAGAGTGCTAAAACTGAAAGATATTAAATTTGGAAATCAATACAGCCATGTAAAGTTAGTAAATATTGCATGTATTTGGCTGTTCCCACTTGAACTAACATAAAGGATGTGTTGTCATTTCTGGATCAAAATGTGGATAAGAATGTCTGTACAATGAGAAAATTTCTTTTATCTCTTCCACATTTTTAAATGATTTTTTATATTTTTCATTTATTAAATATATGACAGTCAAATCTAAATATCATATTACTCTATAACTCTTTTGTCTTCCTACCCAGGCTTAGGCTTGCTTCCTTGGAACTCACTTTGGACCTCAACACACTGCATCTATTTCAGTGTTGATGATGCCAAGGTTAAGTACATAGATTCTAGAGTCAGACAGATACTACTTAAATGACATATACAATATGTAAGTTTTTGAGATTTGTGAAATTTAAGTTAGCACTACAGTACATTAGGACTTATGGGAGAGGATAATTATGCATGGCATCATCAATAAAAGTACCTTTTGACTTTTTGTGCCTCTGTGTGTGTGTGTTTGCACATGCATGTGTGTGTGAGTGTGTATGTTTGTAGAAGTGTCAACCAAAAAATACAATAAAATAAAAAAGATGAAAACAAATAAGGAAACTGTTGTGCTTTATGAGGTTAAGGACAAAGACTGTCAAAGTTCAAGTTTTAACTTTCCATTTTTAGATCCGAAAAGGAATGTAATAACATCACCTGGTAAATTGTTGAAGTTTTTGCAAACAAATCTGTAAACTAACCTTTTATGATTAACTTCTCTATCTTAAAATGCACAAATATGTGGCAAAATTGAAGTCTTCCTCTCCTTCCTACAGTGCTATCCACTAAATTTTCTTCCTTCTGTTTTCTTGAAGTAAGATTTCTGAATTCCAAAAGGTGGAATACTAGTGTGACATGTTTAGTGGAAGAGCCTAAATTCAATCAGGGGACTTCATGGGGCCACATAACAAGTCACATATTTGGGGCAGATGTTCTTATCTCTGGTCCTCACTCAGTGGCTTCTTGTAGCAAATGGAGAAAGGAAGGTGTATGTAGTGCAATCATGAAAGTGCACTGATGATTTATGGAGCAAGGAAAGAAACTACAAATATACTTGGTGTGATTGAATATATGGTGAATATTTAAATTGGAAATGAACTTAGAGTCAAAGACCTGTCTGAGGCCTCCGCTTCTCTTTGAACACCCATCACCCTGTTCTCACCACTTTTTCAGGCAGTTCTGGAAGTCCTCTTTCTTATCTTTTTTTGCTTCCTCAATATCCTCAATTGATTCAAAGTATTTGGAGCAAGTCTATCAAATAAAAGCATTAAAGGGCCAATGAGATAACTCAGCAGACTAAGCACCTGCTTAGGCAAGTTCAGGGGGCTGAGGTTGGATCCCCCACACCACATGTCTCACTGGCCCTGCCTCTGGGAGCACTGAGCTGGTGACCAAGTCCAGGCATCGTGGTGCTAGGCTATAATCCCAGAGCTGGGGAGGCTGAAAACAGGAGGATCATTAGGAGCCAAGCTGTGTAGTAAGACCCTTCACAAAATTAAAAAAAAAAAAAGCAATGTATCTTCATCTACTTTATTCAACAAATCTGTCACCATGTGACATTTTGCTCTTCCTCAAATTCAAAATGACAGTGAAAAATAAATGTTGATTTAAGGCATTGAAGTAACCTGAACAGCAAGAAATTTATTGTGCTCTTGATGCATTTTGATTTCAGGTAATATGAGCTAAGAAACTTAATGTCTTTGCTACTTCTACTGAGCATATAGTAGATGCTTAATAAAGTATTTCATTACTCAGAGTCTTGGCATGGTGGCACATTCCTGTAATCCCACTGTTGGGTAGGCTGAAGACAGGAGGATCACTACAAATCCAAGCTGCATGGTGAGACCCTGTACCAACTACGTAAATAAAGTATTTCTTTAATAGAAAGTAACAAATCGAAAGTTAATTAGTTAATTAAAACTAGAAATCTGTAGTTACCCAAAGGAGACACTACAAATCTAATTCTTTTTCTTTCCACTTCCATTATATTTGAATTAAACAGAACCACATCTTCTGTTTATTATACAAATAACCAGGTCTATGGTACAAATGTGTAAAGCACTACAAACAAAGGAACATAAAACAAAGCACTGTAGGAAGTTGACTTTTGGTAAAACTATACCTGAAATCTCCATCTCGCTTGCTAATAGATTACAAAGCTTACACTCCTTGCTAAGACATCCACCATCTTATGTGCTTTGGTACATAAAGTACTTAGTGGCTTATTTCTAGGAGTTTTAGATATATTAAATGTTTCTGAGTTTACCAGTTATTAATACCTCTTTGTCGATAGACTCTCTCAATTCAAGTGTACATGCTTGGTATCCAAAGAAACATTTATCTCTCTGTTCAACCTTACCAAGGTCCCTTTCTTAACATTTGAATCCTTCTGACACCCTGTCTTTCCTTCTGAAACCCCCGATCCTTTCTTTTTTGGCCCATTCAGCACCCTGCTAAGATGATCAATGAAAATTTTGCATTTCTTTTTTCCTACATTTAGCATAGCAGAGTAGGGCCTGATTTATACACATTGGTATGATTCCAACATCAAGACAAATGTTTGATGAACAGCGTATTCAATGAATTTGTGAATGAGTTAGTGAGCTCAGACTCTAATTATTTTGATGATTTTATTGGCATGAATATTCTAGTTAGTGCCATACTTTACATTGTGTTTAGTATTGCTATTGGGAATCTAATTGTATAGTACAATGTTCACTCATTTTAAGAGCACATCTCAATGATTTTTAATGTATCTTTCTAGACATACTCTTCTTACAGTTTTGGCAGAGAATATTTGCCTGGAAACTTTGTATGGACCAATCAGAAAGATTTAAGTGAGGGCAAATAATGAATGAAGAAAGAAAAGGAAGAGAAGAAGATAAAGTGATACAACCATGTTAATGTCTTTTATAACAATGCTGAAGGGGATTATATGTATCAATCATTAACTTAAGAGAAACACTTCTATGTCAGTTTGCTAAATACGGCATTCAGCATTGCCAAAGTTAATTATCTTTAAACTTCACTCTTTTCTCCTTGCAGTAGTCTTGCCTCAGTGTGCTTCGTGCTGTTATCATGGAATAGGACACACTAGGTAATTTGTAAAGTAAAGAAAATTATTTCTTAGTGCCTGGATGCTGGAAAATCATGATCAAAGGGGTACAACTAGGAAGGCCTTTTTTCTCTTCCTTTTTCTTTGTGAGACATATTCTCTTTGTGTAGTGTAAGCTGGCCTTGAACTCATTTGAGTAGCCCAGAATGGCCTTGTTGCCTCATCTCATTATAGAAAGTATCACTTGGATGTGGTGGTGGTGTTCCTA
Source organism: Tympanoctomys barrerae (assembly GCA_002564285.1). Classification (NCBI taxonomy): domain Eukaryota; kingdom Metazoa; phylum Chordata; class Mammalia; order Rodentia; family Octodontidae; genus Tympanoctomys; species Tympanoctomys barrerae. The sequence continues at coordinate 3,758 of NDGN011544134.1, forward strand.
AGTGGAAAGAGCTCCCTTTATAACAAAGCTGTTTATGGATAATTAACCTCAATTATTATTAGTGGCTGTAATCCGTTCATGAGGGTGGAGCCTACAGCCTAATTACATTTTAAAGATTCCATTTCCTAGTACCATCACAGTGACTATTAAATTTTACCATGTGCCATAGAGGGAATGTTCAAACCATAACCTTAGCAAGACCTTCTTTTCCGTAGTGTGTGCTTGTCAGTATGGAAAGCAAGAGTCATGAATTATAGTTCTAGTTTTTCTTTGTACAGCTTGTTGTACTATTTAGTGCATTGTCAGAGGAGCATGAATATGTAGTGCATTAAACTGAAAAATAAAAAAAGAAACAAGAGAATATGTGTCACCACACACCAAAAAATGATAGAAATCATAGGAAGACAGCCTGTTTGTGCATTCAAATTCTGAATATCTAAGGTAGTGGCTTTTAAGGTCTTCTAATTTCATTTCTCCATTTCAAATTACAAGAAGAAATTTGTCCTCTACTGATCATGCCAGAGGAACAAGGGATGAGAATATAGCCTTCTATTTATAAAGATCTGTTCACCCACTGCCTCCTGAAGAGAGGTTGACAAGCTTTAAATAGTTTCAGGCAGCCTTCCATTACATTTTATGGTAGGATCCTAAAGAGAATCAAATATTCAACTGGAATCTTGAGAATGTTTTAAGAAATAATTATCTAAAAGGAGGTACAAAATTAGCACCATGAAAGCAAACCCACTTCTATCTGCTCCACAACACTCCTACCCCTCCAAGATATACATATAAAAAAAGAAATATTGACTATGAAAGTGGAAACGTTAACATAATTAGCTGAATCTCCTGAAACTCTCTATATACCCTTGGAATTTGGAGGTCAGTCTAATTTCTTGATTAGCTGAGCATATATTAAATTGAATCTCTTTGAATTTGGGGAGTTGTCCATCAATAGTTAACAGCTTGTTAATTGTGTGTAAATGTCTGTGTCACCTAACCTGGCAATGTTTTATTGCTCATTCCTGTCACTCAGTGTACCCATTCGTATTCCACATTTTTTTTCCCTCAAGCACCCATTTATCAGTATTTACTTTCGTGTCACTGGGAGGGCATCTTAATTTAATATTCTCTTTTATTGTTCTACTCACTTCGTATTCGTGGTCAGTACATCTTCCTTGCCGCGGTTACCAGACACATCCTATTGACTGCGAGGCCGTATACCTCACCACTGCTTTGCTATGAGCCTTTGTGGCAAGTCTTATTCCACAGCAAAGTCACTTGCCCTGAGAAACAGGAAATAAGCAGGGCGCTGCACCAAGTCCCTTTAAGCAATAATTGGCTGCTTTGCAGCTTGCCGGCCTCAACACTTCCTAATTTGTAATGCATAGGGCTCTGTTGAAAAGAATAACATATTCCATTTCTGTTTACAGAACTAAGGCTCGATGCAAGAAGAGATAGAAAATAAGATTGGTCTTTTATTGGTGATAATTATAGCAACAATACAGAGCAAGATATGGAAGGGTTAGATAAAAGCAAATGAACTTTTTAAATTGAGTTTACTAGATGTAATCATATAAAGAAGTACAAATCTTTTAGCTGTTCAATTAAAGCTACCTATTTTTTCCAATAATTTAGGGGTCCATTTTTATATTATTTTGCATAAGTATTTCAACCAATTTCCATAAATTTGCATTTTTGTTCAAAAAGCCCTAATGCCAATTATGTAAAGTAAATGTAATTAATTAGCACATTCCACAATAAGGGCATGAGAGTCTGGTTTGTTTGCAGTTGGAGCTGTCAGAATGGCTACTCAAAGGGCCTAATAGGGTGGTAACCCAGAAAAAAATCCCTATTGCATCACCCCACAGTCTTGGAACATGCTTCCCCAAAACATTAAAACATATGGGATAAGGAATGCATAATAAGCTTCACTTCAGAAAAACTACCTCTTAAAAACTAGAATATAACATGGACCAAATCTGGCACCATCATCTAGGTGTAACCACCACTTGGGTGTCTAATTCTCAGCTGGAATAGGCCATGAGGCCTTCTGCTCCTCCTAGTAAGAGAGGTCACAAGAAGGGTTCTGTGTCATCCAAAACTTTACTTATCCAAGTTGATCAGTACCTAAAAACACTCTAGTGTCTCTTGGAGCACATTTACTATAGTATGTGTGTATTTCCTTCCTTTGTACATTTATTCTGCCTTGAAAAGTTCACGCCATGCAGGAACATTTTCAATATTTGCTAACATGAAGCAAAGAACACCTTTACTGTGAGCATTAGGCCCTGTTTAAAGCTATTTGTGGCTTACAAGCATGGAAATGACTTTCTTTCGAATCTTACAATCAGAATCTCTAAAGACATTTAAAAATACATAATAATTGGTTACAATAAGCATGTCATTCGACCATTGACTCAAGGTTTTGCATTTAGAAATTTATTGTCACAGGAACTATAAAAGAAAGGAATGAGTGTTTTCTCATCTAGCTTTCAACTGCATGTGAAGCATATCTTAGTTACTTTTTGAGTTGATTCTTGTTTAATGCATGTATGACACTGAGAAAGAGAGAAAGAGAGACAGAGACAGAGAGACAGAGAATTTAGAAACTCAGAGTGTCCCTCTTTTGTAAACTGGTGGAGTCCTGTATAGTGAGAATGTGAATTCACATTGCAAGAAAGTTCAATTTATAGGAACTATGTTTTTGTCTTAGCCTTTTTTTTTTTTCCAGTCAACACTGTCAACATCCCTGGGGGATTTGGTGGCTCTGGGGCAATGGGTCACACACTGGGGAGGAAGCAATCAGGCCTGTCCTCACAGGACTCCCTGACATCCCCTACTAAAAGTTTTGTTTGGACGGATGATAGATGGCCATACAGCTTCCAGACTTAAATATACAAAAAATAGAGTTTTCTTGTGTGTTTTACACAGATCTGTTATGTAGTGCGAGGTTGAGCCTGTTGTGCCAGGGCACAGTAATTTAAAAAATACCCTGGCCCAGATAGACATGCCTTTGGGAAGTTCTATGCAGGATTAAGTTTAGCCAAAGCTTCTTGTCTTATTCCTCATATTGGGGCCAGAGGTTATCTTCATCATTGTTTCTTACAAAGAAGCTAGTTCTCTCAGAATTTGTGTGCTAGAGAATTGGAAGAGCCTCACTTTCTTCTGCATTATGTCAGTGGAAATCCGAAGGATGTTGCCTGCACTCTCAACACAATAATGTATAAACACTCCATTAAGCCCACTTCAGATAAAATTGATTGCTTAGAAGCAACTGCTAATACACATACCCCTGACAAGGCCACATAATGAGCTGTGACCACATCCCACTTGTCCATTAGCTGTGGTGCTCTGCTGCTTACTGCACCGCGTGGAGTGGAAGACTAACCATATAGCTTTCATTCTATAATTAATTTTTTTTGAAAAAAACAATTATACTATTAAAGATTTTATAACTGTTAAGAGTGAAGGAGATCATGTGCCCCAGAGATTGTTCAGCAGTCCTCTGTAGATTTTAAGAATTTCCTGTGGTGAGTATTGACTGGTTTATGAGGAAGCCAACTCCCTGGAAGGACAATGAGTCTTAAGTAAGAAGAGAAACATTCTTTTAAAAATCATGATCAACTATTAAAATGAGATCCCAAGTAGTCCCTGATTTATGGAACTGTGTGTGTGTGTGTGTGTGTGTGTGTGTGTGTGTGTGTATTTTGCTAGAATGGAGTATTTTTTTGTGTCAGAAAGTTAGTTTTCCTGGCCATAACCTCACCCTTCTGGAACTGGTTTTACTGAAGAGGTGTGTAAAGTTGTTTTGATTCTAACTTAGTGTTGTCCAAGTGAACACTGTAACATAAAAATATTACTTTTGTTATAAAAGTCTCTAACTCTAACAAGGCAAAGATAATCATCTTGGGATTTTTTGGTTTTCTTTTTAAATCTACTTTCTCGTCTTCCTTAGGCTTCTTTTATGAGTCAATTCATGCAAATGATGATGTTCTCAGATAAAATCAACTTAAAGGTGATCTAGTCAAACCAACACCCACCCATGTGTGTTTTCTTTTTTTATGCGTCTATAATATGGAATAATTTAAAACCACATAGTTTAACTTTGTAATAGATCATAGAAAAAGTATATTTTGGTTAAGGTGAGCAAATTAAACTTCAAAGAGGTTATAAGACTTACTTAGATCCATGTGAAATGGCAGGATTAAAAATGAACTAAAACCTACATCATAAAACATGATCAACTTTACCCAAAATACCTTCATTCACTTCCATCATCTAGGCATCAGGATCCTTTCCCCAGATAATACATGCTTAATTAAGTGGAGTGATACGGGTTAAATAAAATTTGGAAGAATGATCATTTTGAAAAACAAAAACCCAGTTTGGATGGGAGAGGGGAAGTGGTAAGGAAGAGATTGCCTGGTAAGAGCAGAGAAAGAACAAAAGACACCTGGAGAAAGGACCAAAAAGATGCTTGAGAAATTATACTTTAGGAAATACATATATGGAGCTGATTTGGGGATATTCACAATCTCGCTTTCTTTCCCTGATCTATCTTTAAGGGAATCTATATTGGAGCTAAATGGGTTGGTGAGACAGACTCATTGAGTAACTGAGATATTCATTGTCCACGTTGACAGTGGGTTGAAACCATTTGTTTGTTTTCAATTTTGTGACTGGCTCCAGGCGCCTTCTGCATTGCTTTCCCGTGTTTACTCTCATATGGACCATGACGTCAAGTAGGTGTTCAATGCATTTTCCAGAGACTAAATGAAATCAGCATTTGAAACTTTTTCATAGCTGCTTCACAAAGAAAGGCTGAGGATTAATAATAGCTTCAGCCCCTCAAGTAACGCATTATGCCAAAAGCTTGTGTTTGTTCTTAATTAACCTTGCCCCAGATATGGTATACAATGATTATATCCTTTAGCTTTTATGTTTTATTTGCTTGTCTTTATTTGCAAACAATAAAAGTCTACAACAGGCAATGGCAGCAAAAGAAAATTTGCTGGAAGGAGATTAGGTAGCTCAGGAAATAATTATATAAATAGGGAATTTAGACCACAAATACAAAATTCCAAACAGAACAAGACAATCATGGCAAGAACTATTTATTCAAGATAGCAAGGTTCCAAGTTGAAATAAATGAACATTAACCATGTTTGCACACTGAATTTCTTTCTTGCTGAAAATCAAAGTTCTGTAAGAAAGAATCTGTTTGGCTGAGTTGAGATGCGTGCCAACTGATGCTTGGCTATACAGAGTTAGAAAGAAGAGACCTGGTGGAGTTAGCCTGCAGCACGTCCAAGACTCCATGTGGGGTAAGATTTATTTAGCTACTGTGCAGATTTTAGTCCATAAACAGCTGGTTCCAAGGCAGCCTGGTGTGGAACAGGGGCCACAGTTTAAGGTAGCAAAAGACAGCAGAAGCAGCAAGAGCAAAAAGGGGGAGCAAGCCTCTTCCTCCTCCCCTTATATTGTAACCAGGCCACACACTCCCCCAGGGTGGGGGTAGCATTCAAACCATCTTCCTGTCCTCCTCTTGCATGAGCTGAGGATGTTTACAAAATGAGGACCCTGCCCTCTGCTGAGACCCTTAGTTAAACTGCTAAACTTCTCAAGTTGACACAATGCATCAACTATTTCAGAGGCTTTTAGGAAGTATCTAAGAAGGCCTGGTAGCTAGAATAATACTCATAGCATAGCCTGAGGGGATCATCTCCAGAAATCCATTCCACCTTTGGAGAAGGAAAAGTTTGAACACAACCCAAAGTGGTAGCCTTTGTCCTTAGAGACCATGAGTGACCAGTCAGTGAAAAATGCAATGTACCTACACACATGCACACACAACGCACAAGCTCTAAAGCCACCAGAATTCACAGGGAATTTTTCTGCAGGGAACACTTCTACTGCAGAAAGAATGGAGTTTTCAAAAATTGAATGAAAGAAGACTCTTGCGGATTGGTTCTGATGATTTTCCTTGTGCCTTTGAAGTGGTTCTCCTAGGTACTCTGAAGCCCAGCTTTCATTTAGCCAGGAAATTATAGTTTCTGCCACATTATGATATCCTCCCTCAATTTCCAAAGCCATCTCTCTTAAAGAGGTTTCCCGGAGATTTAAGAATATCCACAAGAACGTTGACTCTCGATTGCCAATGGCTAATAAGAAACCAACACCGGGGAGAGGGCTGGTCCAGCAGCCCCTGAGTTCTGTTGCTGACAACCCACCAGGCTACTGTAACTCACAGTCATTAGTCATACCTTCCTGAAGCAGACAGGTTACTCTGTAGAAAAGCAGCAGGCTCTGAGGTGTTTCAGGAAGAGAGAATCTTTCTTTTCATGCACTGGTCATATTCTGAAAACCCCACAGATTTTTTAAAAATGACAGATGCTAGCAATACTATACTAGAGTCATGCCAACCTATTTTAAGTATGCAGCAAAGCTGCAAATTTTGCTGATTCAGGATTCTATAGCAGGAAAAGGAGTTCTGATAATCCTGTTGTGAGAATATCACAGAAAAGATTACTAAGAAAGGGAATATTTGTTACTTCTTTGTAGCAATGATTGGAAAGCTACTAAGAAGACTTTTATAAACTTGAGGAAATAAAACTAAAAGAAATATTCCAAAAGATTCAGTTTAAAAGAAAACTGAATTTGTGAAACACATGTGTTTTGTGCAGTTAAACCATTACCTATTATTCCTTCTTACATGAATTGCCTGAAAACAGCTTCGGAAAATGTGCAGAGCATTTAACAGATCACTGAAAGCCTAAATGCCAAAGTGTCCACTGAGGTGAGATAGATTTAGCCATTCACTATGCCCATGCCTGAATTCACTATCTTTGTCTGCTGCTATGGCAAGTACTTATAATGCAGCAGTTAAAAAGAGTCTCCTTTTGCAGGGAAAAACAAAAAAAATAAAATCTTGCTGCAAATCTGCATTGGAAAATGCAAAACTTTTCCCTAAAAATCTGCATTTATGCCCGGGGCTAACTTCAGGGTCTGTCAAGGATACATCTAAAATGAAGAAGAAATTTACAGGTCTAGAAATATTTGGAACAGTGCCTTATAAAAAATTAGTTCTCCTCCCCATCCCATTAAATTATATGCTTTTGTATTAAAGACACAACTTCAATTAAAAATTATTCCTCAGATAAAGCCCATGTGGATATGCAAACAAATATGCATCTGAAGAAGAGAACAAGAGTAACTCCCAGAAGGATGACCTTGGAACATTCCAGAAACATGATATTCTTACCCTGGTTCTTGTCCAGATGTCATAGAGGGATAGGAGAAAAAATAATCTTTGGCAAGAACGCCCTCCCATTAAATATGGCTGCAGCACATTAGTTACGTTTTAATATTGTGCAAACAGATGAATTTGTCCCATGCAGCTATTGATACTGATTCCTTACACAAAACTGAATCTTTAGTTGCCTTGGCACCAACGATGTTATCCACATGCAAAATTAAGGACAGAGAATCAACAGTTGTCCAGACAAGCATTTTTAGAATGGATTCATAATACCATCCTATTCTTTTTTTCCTTCTTCATGTTATGGGATGGCTTCTGTTAGAACAGAAATAATTTCTACAAGTTAGAGATCACTATTTCCAGGAGCTGGAGTAGGGATACAATCCAAATATTACAAAGATGCATAGAGTTACTTCTAATATGTGAAGCCAGTCTTTGTGCAGATGGAAAGAGAGACAAAGAACCCTGTCAGGTTTCCCAGTGTTTGTGAATGCAGTCTTAAATCTACACATGATTGTAGTGGTTGATACATTGTGTCAACTTGGCCGGATGACTCCGGATGACTCCCGTGCACT
>NDGN011544140.1:0-14607 GCA_002564285.1 Tympanoctomys barrerae
CAGGATATCATGTCTGCATCTTGTACTATGAATAACCACTCTGAAGACAACAATATGCAATGTTGAAATTATCCTATTAATTGGTTTTGAAACTGTCTATTGCTATTTGTTTCTCAATAAAATTAATACAAAGTATTTTTTAAAAAGAATTGTATGTATCCAACAAAAGCATCCTTTCAAAGCAAAATAAAAACATTTCAGAAGAAAGAAAAATAAGAGAAACTATCACCAAAGAACTTCTCTATAAGAAATGCTACAAGAAATTTCTTGAGGTTAAAGAGAAAGACTATCAGATAGAAATTTGAATGCTCAGGTAAAATTGAAAACCATCAGAAATAGCAAATACTTTTAAAATTTTCTTTCAAATACATAGGAAAAAAATATAATATTGTGTTGTGTAGAGCTTATAATGTACATAAATTTGCTATGTAAAAGAACTGTAACTTTAAAGGTTAGAGGGGACATACGAAATACACAGTTGTAAAGTTTCTACCTTCTATGTGAAATGGTGCAATATTAACTTTAAGTGGACATTATTGGTGTGTGTTGTAATCTTTAGGGCACCCACTATTAGGGTTTGTGTCTAGGTGTTCTCCCAAAGCTTCATGCTGTCACAGGGCTGCTTCTGAAGTTTGTGATTAATTCATGATCCATTGTGGGGATTACAGGTGTACGTGCTACGGTCCCCCTGGGGTGGGCAATCTGCATACAATGTAAGAAGGGGAGAGAGGCTGGCTGGCCGCCACAGCTGCTGCTCCTCCCTTTGCTCTTTGCTGTTTTTGGCCTCCATGAGCTGCTGCCCTCTGCCATGTGCTACTCTGTCTTGGAGCCAGCCGAATATAGACTAAAACATCCACAAACTGTGAGCTAAATCAACCTTTCCTTCCTTGATTTTGCGTGTTGGGTATTTTGTCCTCATAATGAGAGAAAAGTAACTAAGACACCCACTAAGAATATACAAACAGGTACAGGTAAAAGTAGACAGTAAATTTACATGCAAATACACACTACACACATTGATCTTTCTCTTGCTCTTTCCTTCTCCTTCTCTTCCTCCCTCTTCCTCTTTCTGGTACTGGGAATCAAACCTAGCCACATATGTTCCACCACTGAGCTACATCCCCAACCCTTTTTATTTTGAGACAGGGTCTACTCTGTTCAGACTTGAACTTTCATTCTTCCCGCATCAGCCTCCAACAGATCTGAAATTAGACTTAACACTGTTATAATGTATGTCTTAATAATTCAAAAGAAGGCAGTAGGGGGAGAACAAAAGAACAAAAAAAGAGACATACAGGAAAGAAGTAACAAGCCACAGATTTAAATATCAATAAATACCTCATCAACAAACTCAATGCTCTAATTAAAAAGCAGATACTGTTATAAGAACTTTAAAAAAGCTAAAATCAACTAGAAGTAATACAATTGAAATATAAAAACTTAAAGAAATTTCAAGTAAATGGACTGAAAAAAAGGCATAATGGTACAGTTATATTACCATATCAGAGTGGTTAGATTAACAGGACAAAGTAGACTTCAGGATAAAGAGTATTACCCAAGATAACAAGAAAAGTCCATATAGGTGAAGAATGAATTTATCAGGAGGGATGCAAGACAAGAGCTTCAAAACACAGGAAAGAACAATTGATTACAATTAAAGGGAGTTGCAGCCAATGTCACATCATAGTTGGAGACTTCTGGATCCCTCTCTCAGAAATTGATAGAACAATTACAGCAAGAAGGGAAAAAGAAATCAATAACATCATGAGCTGAACAATGCTGTAAACTGCAGGGTTGGTGTGCAGAGAGGTCTGTGGGAACACCTGCAGACACATGCTCTTTCCAGGACAGCACAGGCTCTGGGCCACACGCTTAGTGTATTCCAAAGAACTGGAATCACAGCGCGGGTTAAAAGCTAGTTAATAATATGCATGCTGCGATGTCTACCATTTACTTCAAAATGCAAAAACAATACAAGTAAATAATGAAAAAGGATATGTAAACAGAACATAGCAAAATAGTAATGATAGCATTTAAACTTGCTCTATGTTTACATTTTCAATAAAAATTGAACATAATTAGATTATTTTCTTAAATGAAAGAATTTTGAGCATCTTTATGACACTACTAAACATGGGAATCTGCAGGATGGGCAATGGATATGCATTACTGTCCCAACTTATCCATCTCAAGAACTACCTCCCTTGTCCCCTGTTCACAAAACCTCTCAAGGAACTGATTTAGAGGAACAGGCCTCATTCAAACTTTGCGTAAGGAAGACTTATGCTTTATTTCAATTTCACCAATTCTTCCTTGTGAAATTCCTTCATCTTGGTCAAATTGGGCTTTGCTTTCAACAGCTATAAAATGGGTCTAAGAGTTACACATATTTGAAGGATCGTGTGGTACCTCAATGGAACCAGGCATACTAGATACTGACCTCAGTGTCTGGTATTAGCAGGCACTTGATGACTATGGCAGTCTCTCCTCACCCAGGGCCAGGAGTGACAATGCCAGGACCTTTGCTTCTGAACTCTTTCTCTAGCAGAGCCATTCAGAATGAGTGAGGATGGAGCAGAAACCTGGCATGTGGGGGGGGGGCAGTGTCATAGATGCTAGATAATAAAGATGTTAATGAGAGTATTAATAACTTTGCATTAAAAGGAAAAGTCCTGGCTAAGAAAAAGGTTACACATACCTCTAGTCAGAAATGGAGCTAAATGAATTTGTAACTGAACTGCACAGTTTCCATGAAATCCACCTGGCAAGTCAAGTACCTAGTGTCTTGTAGCAAAACTGGGTGTCATTAGTGAACTATTAGCACAATAGAGAGCAAAGGAAAGGAACTACACACACCTTCCCTGGCCATGGACATTCCTACTCTGCAGCCAGGAGGAGGCCCCCAAAGGCCCATAAATTCAAGGTACTGACCCCACACCAGGAGACAGTGCCTACCACATGGGTCCTTCCAAGGCTGCAGAAGGGGCCGGCTTCTCAGCTTTGGGAGTCAAGAATGCAAGAACACCAAACAATGAGGGCATAAGAATGACAAAACTGGAACTTTGCTCCCCATACCAAACTCTCTGGCTTTCAATTTTATTTTGTCCTTCTTGAAAACAGTAAAGTTCTGCTTATTTCCCTTAAAAGCCTGTTTAATCAGAAAATGGTATAACAAGGGTCTGAAGACAGGACATAGACTCTTGAGTCAAGAACACAGGCTTAGGATTTTAATCATGTGGTACCCAATCTTGGGAATGTTATTTAATGGCTCTGGGCCCAGGCTCATGATCTGCAGAGCGGGGACAGTGAAACAGCATAGAGTTCTAAGAATTAAGCTCATTCTCTCATTTCAGCAGTTACCATGTACTGGGCTTTGCTTTAGGTGCTAAGGATCAGAAGAAAACAAAACAACGAGCCTCCTTACACCAGATATGAGTATGTATAAAAATACATATATACATGAGTGCATGTGTGCCCATGCGTGCATGCACGTGTGTAACATCAGAGAAGTTGGGGAGAATAAGAAAGAGCAAGCAGGAGCAAGTCTGGTCTCTGAAGGTGCTCCAACGCCATCTCCCCACTCCCCTCTCTTTACAGCAGCCCTTCCTTTAGGAACTGTCCCCACTGTACCTCCGGCTCAGGACAAAATTCTTGCCAAGGACATCACCACTCTGAGCTCAACTTCTTCATCTCAAGAACTCAGAGAAGCTCCTCATTCTTGTGGGATCAGGAAGGAAGAACGGAGGCAGGTGGGCCACAGGCAGGCTCTCTGATAAAGCCTCACATACAGGTGCTCAGCCTCAGCACTTCCGGTGCTCTATGTACCCCCCTTAGGATGGAGCCCCAAACTTCTGTCCTGACATCCAACATACAGCTCAGGCTAGCTGAAGCTAAGGATTTTCTTTATCAGCATACTATCCAATAAGCCAAGAGGGCTAAAGATAAAGAAGAAAAAAAAGAGGTGCATTCTGGGCCACCTGTTAGCACTACAACCATGGTGGCCTCCTCATGTTCTCCAGCTATCGGGCCTCAACTATATGCAAGGCTCTTAGACCTTTGAGATCTCCTTTTCTGTTTATATCATTGGACTGACAACTCTGAAAACAGTCGGCACTAAGTAAACACTTCCGACTTATGAGACTGCAGTTACCAGCTGGGCCACAAATGTGACCTGGCTACTTTCACCACACAGCCCCTGGCTCTGTGTTCCTTCTATTTCTGGATCCCCATCCAGGACTTTGACAGGACACAAGGAGGGCTCACCAAGTGATCAAAACCTATAGAAATGGGATCAGCTTCTCCATCATGTCGACTGTGACAGGACTGAGCCCTGAGGCTGTGGAGCACATGTTGCCACACATCCGGGCACTGTCCAGGAAAAGCTACCTGGCCACCCACGTGCCATGTTTTAATCACTTACTCATCAGGCTTAGAGAAAGGGCCAAACTGAAGTGAAGCGCTCATTTCCTCTTCTAACTTCCTTCTTTCTGGGGAGTCAGAGGAAAGAATGGAACAGCACTCCACACTTCAGATCTGAGGAAATACCTGACTTTCTCTGGACTCTGCTGCTTAAGCTATTATTACATTCAATTCCAAAAGGACTGTCTCCTTCCTTCCTTCCTTCCTTCCTTCCTTCCTTCCTTCCTTCCTTCCTTTTTTCTTTTCTTTTCTAATGCTGACCCATACTAGTTTCAGAATTAGATTAATTAACAAATGTGTGTCTTTATGTGTAGTCAGTGCCTAAGTTTCATCTGTATCCAATGTTTCTAATTTTCAAAACAGCCCTAGGAAGTTATTCTTTTTCTTCTTCTGACTGAGGAAGAGAGAGTTTGAGTGACTTGCCTAAATCAAACTGTTAAGAAAGAGACAAAACCCTGGTGCAAACCTGAATCTGCCTGTCTGTAGGTTCAACACTGGCTCTCTGGACTCTAGAGACTCTAAGAACAAAGGGGAATGCACACGTGGGTCAGGAATGGCAAGGCTCTGCAGGCGCTCAGTGGCCCCATCCTCATAGGACTCTACCAAGCCGATGAGGACACAGGTCTCACAATGAGTGTGCCAGCTGATAGCAGAAGCGGGAACAGTGTGCTGAAAAATAGAACAACATGACATAAAAAGACTCTGATGTGAAGATTCTAGCATGCTTGTGCTGAAGAACAGGAAATTATAAGACAAGGCAGGACATCAGAGGCTAGAGCCAGGACTTCCAGCAGGAAAGTGAGAGCAGGCGAAGACAACAGCCACTGTGAGGACATCAGTGCTGCTAGGCACTGGGTGCTTCCTGTGTGCCTCTCTTGCATCAAGTGCATCAAGTTCATTGTCTAATCAACGTTACACCACCCTCACAAGTAGCTCTTGTCATTATCCTACTTTACAAAGGAGGAAGCTGAAGGTTAGGAGGGCAGTTAGACCCCCAAGGGCCCACATCTGTAAATAGAGATGGAACTGAACCCCAGCAGTCTGACGATACAGCTCCGCATGAGGCAGCCTTGACTACTGGCACAGGATCATGGAAGGCAAGAATAAGTGTTTTGGCATCTCCTGTCTTGAGAGGCAGGAGATGGACAGGTCGGGTGATCTAGATGTCAAAAGAAAAACTTATACCCACACCTTACACTATCCACAAAAACTGCATCAAAATGGATCACTTATCTGTATAAAAAAGCCAGAAAGATGAAACTTGTAGAGGTGAACATAAAGCATATGTAGCCTTGAGGTAAACACAGATTTCTTAGCAACTATACCAAAGAAACCATTACGCCAATGAACTCATTTCATCAAAACTAAAACTTCCTGCTCCTTGAATGGCACTTGAAAAGATAACCAGATTGGGGTGAAATACATGAAAATCACATATATGATCAAGGCCTTGTATGCAAAATATACACAGAACACAAATCTAGTAGCAAAGTAAACTTCCCAATTTAATAATAAATAAACCACTTGAACATACATTTCACCAAACAAAATTTGTAGATGGAAAATAAGTGTACAGAAAGTGTTTTTCAAATTAAAGCACTAATTATACACCACTACACACCTGTTAGGATGACTAAAATGCAAAAGACAGATCACACCAAACAGTGGAGAGAATGCACAGAAAGGGCTGATGACTCAACAACAGAGATAGATCTCAAAATAATTATGCTGGGCAGAAAAAGTCGGGCAAAAATAGTAAGCACAATGCAACCCACCTGTATAACAATCTAGAGTTTTATACCAGCTGAGCTATAGGCATAGTCTACTGCCTGGTGATTACCTGGTCACAAGGGGTAGAGGGATGAGACACAAGAAACGTAGGGATACGGTGAATACGTTCAACTCTGGATTGTGTAATGGTGTCTGGCATGTACCTTGTTAATTATTGGTCCAAATACACCAACTACACACTCACATATGTATTATTGAGTGTCTGTCAGGTATATCTCAGCAATGTGGCTAAGCACCAAATGTTTTGTGTCTTCATCCACGATCGTATATTACAGCCCTATCTTTGAATGTTGCTAGTATCTGGAGATAGCCTTGGTGAGGTAATTAGGATCAGAGGAGGTCATCACGGTGGGGCCTCCAGGATGCAGTGAGTGGCCTTGTAGGAAGAGAGGCCAGAGAGCTGGCTGCCTTTCTCCACACACAGATTCTGGAAATGTCAAATGAGGACACAGAGGAAGGCAGTCCCCACCCCCAAGCTGTAGATCAGAATCCTCAGTGGGCAGCGAAACTGACATCCTGGACCCTGACTTTTGGGCTCTAGGACTATAAGAAATAAGATTCTGTTGCTGAAGTCACACAATCTCTGGCAATTTGTCAAGGCAGTCTGGGCAGTCTAAATCAGCTGTTAAAAATCAATACTGGCACATTCTAAATCATGTAAGTGATTCTCTTGTAAGAAGAAACTATCCTGTAACCTCTGGACCTGCATTTGTAGTCGCGTCTGTGGCTATTCTCCTGTCCTTGTCACTGCTTCCACTTTCGCCAGCTCACAGTAAAGAACAAAGGGGACACACTGCACCATTTGACATTGTGGCCTGCCACAGATGCTTTTGCCCTAGTTTGAATAAAGACAAATGTAAAGACAACAGATGAGCCTCATTGCACACAAAGGCAAGAATGAAAGGAACCAACTCTGTAGTTGTCAATACTATTTTTGCAATTCAACTAGCAATTCAGTTCCACCAAAATATCTTGTGTTAATCTGATCACTTTACTTATATTGGTCTTATAATGTGCATGTATATAATTTGGGAAAGTGAATTCACAAACCTAAATACTGTAAGCTTAAAGTTGTATTAAGTTATATGTCAATGCATATTTATAGTATTTTATCATAGCATAAATTATATAAACAATAGGGATGAAAAGCATTGGTTCTTGTAAAAGGGGTGAAGTTTTCAATATGTGCCACAGGAGACACTGCATGCTTTCAAACTCACATCCTCATTTCTTGATTGATTTATCAGGACAAGAAGCAAGGCTACAAAAGTGATCTGAAGGCCTTCTGGATTTGGTTCTAGAGAAACATGATCACATTCTCTGGGTTGCCAACATGTCATGGAACACAGAACCAGCCCTGTACTCTGGGAGGACTGGGGCAGGGGCTTCCAGGGCTCCTCCATACTCAAGAGCCAGAGTGCTTTTGGTGCCCTTCCCACACTCAACACCAGCACATGAAACAAAGAGCACTGAGTCATTCCTATATCAAAAAGGGGAAAGGCTCCAACTCCCCTGTTGCAAATTCTCCAAGAAGCCCACCCCCTGCAGAAAATGAGGATTGACCCTGAACAAAAAAGGTAACACAGAATTATCTGAGAGCTGTGAAGGCTGAGAAATGTCCAAGTGCAGAACAGCAACTCCAAAAGTAGGAGTACTGGCCAGGACTGCTGGAAAAGCCAGAAAATCTGTTCCTTTGAGCTGGCATTCTGCTAGACTTGTCCACTCTGGAAGGCCCATTCCTGAGGTACCTGCTAAGATTCGCTGTGAGTAAAGTCAGTAAACCCCCAAGCAGGCCATTCAGGAGAAACTCAAAGAGCTTTTGTATTTGCTGTGACACCTGGTAAATAGTCTGCTCTCAACAAGGCCCTGGCCACAGTCTCTTTCTGATGCTCTCATCATGCAGAGGGAAGGAAGGTCTGGGCTAGGGGCTGGGTTTTCCCACTACTACTCCCAGTACTTGGCTGAGAGAAGGCAGCTACTGAGAGCACGGCATGCAGGCCAGTGGGCATGTGCATCTCTCTTCATCTGATGCTCTTGCACCCCACACACAAGGCAAAGCACTCTGGTCCTGTTATGGCTTATATCTATTTCCTGCCTCCTGGCCACAGCCTCATGCACTCACAGGAGTGGCTTTTGCAAGATGACCAGATCATATGTATGTGATGCTAGATCAGCCCCCTGATTAGTTTAGCACATTTCATAATTCAGCACAGTGAATGATGGACTTTTAAAAAGGGAAGACTGGCTATGGGTGTGGGTGGCACCAACCAATCACCTTGTGACCTACATGAAATAAAAAGAGAAAGAAGGGGCTGGGGAGATAGCTCAGTGGCCTAAGTGCCTGCCTGCCAAGCATAAGGACTCAGGTTCGATTTCCAGTACCACACACCATACCAGCCCTGGAACCCAGTGCGTGTCATGCCTGCCACTGAAACCAGGCATGGTGGTGTACTCTTGTAACCCTGGGGAGGCTGACTGGAGGCTCACTATGAGTCCAAACTATGTAGTGAGACCTTGTACCAAATAAATAACTAATAAACAAATAAATGGTTAAACAAAAATTAAAAAGAGAAAAAAGAAAGCCTTGCTGCTTCTGTTTGCTGAGCCATGGACTCTTCCTGCTCTTCCAGGCCCTCTGCCCTGCCTCAGAACCAGCCAAATAAAGACTGAAAATACTGCAAACTGTGAGCTGAAATAAACATTACCTATTTTAACATATGGTAAAATAGGGTGTCAGGCATTTTGTCCCAACAATAGAAAGTAACTAAGACATCTTCTCTGCATATCTTTCATCCACCCAGCGTACCATTCCTGGACTGCAGAGCTCCAAGCGCACCCACAGGGATTCCTCAACCTGGGGCTCAGCACCTGCCCCATTACTCCAGCCTCCCACATGCTCTGCACACAGAACACTTGGTAGGAATTATGCGAGGCCAGGATTGGCCCTTGTTGACAAGTAGCAAAGACCCACCATGTACCTTGGGCGGGTCTGCCCAGCTCACCAAAACCTCCAGTTTGTGAAAAGTGCTGAGGAGAGGAAGGTATTTTGTTTACTGGCTGCTGCAGATACTCCAGAAAAGGAAAGGACTGAGTTTAGCATCAGCGCATGGTTTCTTTAGAAGGTGGCAGATCCTGAAACTGAACTCTGAGGGATGAGAAAGATGCGACTTCATCAGGTCACTTTGTCTTCTGGGCACAATGAGGTCACAGTTAGGAGAACCAGAAGTGTCACCCTGGACGTACTGAGGAGTCAGTGCAGGTAGCAATGGCACAGCACCATGACTTAGGCTCCATTGGGCCAGGTGCAGGACCCCACAGCAAACGGATGGGGCAGTGCCGAGGTGCTGCAAGCTTGGAACCACGTGCCGAGGTGGGGGCTTCTGCAACAGCCCCAGCGAGCAACAGCCAGTCTGAGGTAGTAAGGGGTTCTGCTCCCCAAGAAGGCCTTTCTGATCATGGCCACAGGAAGATGAAAGGTGAAAGTAGACAGGACACTAAGTCATCAGCCATCAAGCAGGGAGGTTTTGGAATTCAAGGCCTATTCTTCTGTGCCCAGCTTACTGCAACAATAAGACAAAGGGCTATGACATAACTGTGAGGCACCCTGGTGACTCCAACACTCTCTGAATTAGAACCAGCAAGCTGGCAGCATGTGGATGTGAAGGCTGGTCCCATGGTACTCTAGGATGGGACTGACTCCCACCATGCAGGCTCTGTGCTTCCCTGCTAGAAACAGCCCCACATCCTCTGTCAGCCCTAAACTTACAGAAGGACCCAACCACCCAGGGAGAGTGCCTGGTCTACAGGTCAGATCAGATGGAATAACTGTTAGCTGGTGAAAGACCCACTGTCTGTTCCAATCAGCCCAGAGGCTGTAAGAAGTTTCGGAAGCTGGGGGAGGGAGAGAAGGTAGCCCTGGAGAGCCAACAGGTGCTCTGCAACGTGCAGCTGGGTCTGACAGGAGACAGCGTTGGAGGGCTGTCTACACAGAGATGGCAAACTCATTCTGCAAGGCATTTTATACTCTGAAAACAGTTTATCCTGTAACATTCCAAAGCAAAAGATGTCCTCAACGAGGCTAAAAATAGCTACCACAATTCTGATTAGTCCTATCAGCAACAACCACTTTGTCCATAGGAACTTGGGCCAGCCAAGCTGACAGTGTTACCATAGAAACAGCACAGACAGTGCCACGATGCAGGACTGATGACCATTATCACCCTGCATGGCCTCTTGGGGCTGTAACAGCCCAACAACTGGGTTACCCACCAGAGGCAGGAGGCAAACAGCTGTCTCAGGTATACAGCATGCAACTTTTAACACTTTCTTTTTTTTCAGAGAAATGAAAATACAGAGGTGTATTTTAAAGAAGGCAAAACTCTGGAGTCAGACACAGCTGGCATCATGAAGAGACCCACAGCCCAGACACTGCTATAACCTAGTATATCCATGTGTCTCAGCAATCTTGAAAATTAAATGGGGATGACAGTCTGCACTGAAGGAGTGTCATATGACAGTGCCATATCTCTCTGCATCTGGTCCATGTGCGCTCAAAAGATAGGCATGCACTCTTTCTACCCGTAGCTACACTTGCCGAGAGGGGGGGAAGCTGAGCAGGTAAGTATCACACACTGCTAAGCAAGGAAGGGCCAGCCTTGGGCCTCTCTGAGCAAAGCCTCCAGTCGCACCCTACGGTCCAGTGCATTGGAGCTGAATGGGGAAGCCAAGCACATGCCCCATGCACACAGCACTCACTCTGCTCCACTCAGGCTGAGCCACCAGAGGAACACTCAGCTAGGCCCTGAAGGCCCTGTCTATCAGTTCAGCTACAGAAAGCTGCCTCCCAACCATCCCCTCCCAAGACTGTGTGTTTCGACTAAATTCATCTCCTTTCTGTCCTACAATGCCAGTTGCCCATTCCACTTGCAGTGTTAGTCTGAGAAAACCCTGAGTAACAAGCAGCGGCTGATGGGCTTGGATAGATACATAATCCAAGCTACCAGGCATCACAGATAAGCTCTTCCCAAAATGTAAACTCACGGGCCCAAGTCATGCCATGGTGGGGACCTACAGTACATGGATGCATGGTATTGACTAGCCAAAGCTCCTAGGCCATGGGGTGGGAAGGTGAGAAGCTGCAGATGAGCAGGAAGTCCATGACAGAGACAGTGGAGATGGATGTAAGGTAAAAGTGGCTATCACAGGTCCTTTGAACATCCCCCATCCCAACCAACCTCAAAATGAGGCTTTCCCACTTCTTAAGCACATCTGAGTAAGTCTGTTCGTGCCACTGAAAGCTTGTGCTCTGCTAACTTCCATGCCTTGCCTTCATTTTCCCCCTTATCTCAGCATACCATCTCAAACCTCCAAGCTTATCTAACCTGAGCTCTGCTCATGGCCCTCCTCTCAGAACCACAGGCTCTTTCTGGTCCTGTGTCTAGGTGGCTTTTACCTTCCTCACATATCTATTCTTCCTCCTACCATAGACCATATGCATTGCAGGGAAAGATACTGGCTGAATGACTTCTCTTAACCTCATCATGTCTGGGACAAATCATCTGATTGGAAAGGACAAACCTGTATTCTTCTACACATGTGCTGTCCACCAAGAAGAGGCTCCAGGTTCTGAGGACCACACAGCCAAAGGCAACAGCAGGCAGTCTGCAACCACTTCTGTCCCTAGGATGGCAGAGGTTCTCCTCCATCCATCCACACACACACCTTCCAGAATGTGGTGAGTCCCCAACACCGTCTGAGTTCCCAGGATGTGTAAGGAAGTGCCCTGCCCTGCACATGGATTCCATGACTACCACTGCCCTGGGAGCAGGTGCCTGATAGAGTTGACAAGGCTGACCACTCTGAGATGACCAGCCCAGTGGTGGTCATGTAAGGCAAGAGCACTGGATTCTAAGTCACACAGATGGGATTTGACTTCTAGCATGGCCACCTTCTAGATAAGCAACTGAAAGCAAATTACCCTTGTGCAAAAGGAGGCTGAAGAGCTGTCACACAGTCTGAAGAAGTATTTGTACGAAGCATTTGGTCTGAAGATGCTACCTTGAACAGAGGCATTGAACATCAACTTCCTCTCATGTTTGTTGAATCCTTACTATGTGCCACATATTCTTTTGGAAGCCTCAACATTTATAAATTTGTGAATATCAAGGAGGACTTATAAAATAGGTCATTTGCAGCCAACAAAATTGATACTTTGAGAGGGAACAGTTGCTTATAGTCCCAGAGCTGGTAAGAGGTGAAGCCAAGGTTTGAATTTGGCATCAAAGAAGGCAAGCCCTGGGCAGTGCCATTATTGCATGAATGGTGCCTCTTGCCCACCATTCCCTGGGCAGAAGAGCTCTGCTTCTCAAGAAATGTCGAAGTAGAATGTGAGTAGAGTCCACAGCCAGGACCACCAGGACAGATTCCACTAATGGAACAAGCCATGATCACCAGCACTGTGCCGGCCAAGATGCCACATGGCCAGTAAACGAGAACTGGAGGTAGAAGGAACCCCAGCCTATGTGAGCCTTGTGAGAGCTTTCCTAAAGAGGAGCAAGAGTGAAGAAGCTGAGAGCTCTCCTGAACTCATTCTGGGACGATGGAGAACCTCAAGACTAGTTGTCTGACCCTGAATGCTGTCTCGGACCACTCTAGATCCAGGAGTCTCACCAAAGTTGTAAGTCAGGCCACAGCAAAGACACAAAAAGTGACAGTGTGGGACAGATAAAGGGGATGTGACAGAGAAAGAGGCTTATGAAGACAGCACAGGTGCACAAAGCAGGAAATTTCTCAGGAAAGCATGTTTCAGATGTGCAAACTAAGGTGTCAGTTAAGTGCCTTCCTCAAGACCAATGGCGAATCACTGCCAGACTTGGCATTCAGATTTAACTGGCATTATGGTTTCTGCTCATCATCCTTGGACCCTCAGGGTTATCCAACCACAAGGACTAAGACCAAGCCCATCTCTTGATAAGACTTCCAAAGAAGGGCCCAAAAAGCTGTAAGAATGTGATGAAAGCCCCCTCTGCACCGGGTGCCTGGCAGCAGTTCAGGGGTCCTGGACTCTCTGAGTGCAGTTTGCATGGATTCCTGCCTTGGCGTGGCCATCTATCTACAAGGACATCTCCCCCACTTACAGGGTCCCTGTCCCTTGCCTGGGCATGTTGGCATCACTATCTTCATTGAGATAGCTGAATGCATAACATTACAAACTCTATAAAAGCACAATGTTTGATAGCTGCATAATAGTTATACAAATGTAACATAATTTACTAATTATGCCTTATTGTCAGGCATTTTGGTTGTTTCCACTCTTTCTCTACTATAAACAACATAGAAATAAGCATCTTCATGTTAAAGAATTGGTCTGCAGTTCGATTTTTTTCTTTCATGAGGATAGCTTCCCAGGAGGGGACTGCTCACTGGCCCCAAGGCTCTCGGGCTTGGCTCTGTGCTAGAGAGCATCGACAGGCTTTGCAGTAAGGCAAGAAGCCGTTCTTATTCTCACTGAGGACTGACCATCTCATGGAGCAAGTGGAAATGAGCCCAAGAAACCTGAGTCCCTGAAAGAAGAATGCTTGTGTCACGTTCAGTTAAAAGGAAATGCCCCCATCCCTTGAAAGTCCTAAATACCAGGTATCCGTGTCTACCCAGGAATAAGGAAGAAGTGCAAGTATCCTGACCAACGCCTTCATGGCCCACTTCTCCCTTCTGGAGGCACCGGACCCAGCAAAGCAAGAGTCCACGGCAGCAAGAAAGCACCCAGGCTCTGAGCCAGCCGGAGCAGAACTGGTTGTGGAGCTACCAACGGATCCCAAGGCCAGTCCTTCTGCCACAACCCTTGAGCCTGACTGGCACTAAGAACATCCTAGCCCTTTGTGCACCCAGGAGCCTGCCTGACCTCCTCTCCCTCCTTGGTCCTCAGCAGCCCTTTCATCATCTGTGACACCCTAGCTGACCTCCTGCTCACCCCCACCAGAGTGTGAGTGTCAGGGAACAGAGCCCCATCGCAAGCTCCCTGCTAAACATCAGCACCCGAAGCAGTGGCCTGAACATACATGTTGGCCTGGATATGCACCCTGAAGACATGGGCGAATGTGTGAATAAAGAGGTGAACATCCTGTGTGGTTAAGGTTTGCTATCACTTGCTAAGCAGCCTCATGTCATGCGTTACTAACTTCACAAAAATGTAAATAAGACACTTTTGTTGTGGAAAAAAACGGGAGGAAGGAATATATATATATATATATATATATACTTTATATATATGCATACTATATATATACACACACAAGAGAGGATAGATATACAGCTACTTTCAATTCATTGAGAAGAAAGGTTTGTACTACTATTGTTTAGACAAGATATCATGTCTGCATCTTGTCCTCTGAATAACTA
>NDGN011544141.1:10560-25520 GCA_002564285.1 Tympanoctomys barrerae
ACAGAGAGACAGAGAGAGACAGAGAGACAGAGAGAGACAGAGACAGAGAGACAGAGAGAGAGATCCTTCTAGGTCACACCCCCAGTGATCACCTCTAACCAGGTACCACCTCCTAACACCAAGTCACCTATAGCATACCCATAAGCCAATCACCTTCCAAAAGCCCCACCTGAGAGCATTAGGCTCTTAGGAAACATTCTTTTTCTAACTTTTTAAACTTTTCTTTATTTATTTGGTACAGGATCTTGCTATGCAGCTCAGACTCTTAGTGATCCTCCTGTCTCAGCATCCCCAGTGCAGGGATTACAGGTAAGCACCACCATGACTGGTTTTGGTGGCCTGCACAGTGCACCCTGTGTTCTGGGACCAGCATGGCATGCAGTACTGGGGACAGAACCCAGATCCTTGCACTTGCCAAGCAGACACTTAGATTGCAGAGCTATCTCCCCAACCCTTAGCTATCTCCCCAGTCAAACATTCTTAATCCAAACCATGACACCAGTCTTCGAAGTACACAATACTTACTCCATATGGTAGAAGATAAATGCACAGTATGGGAAATATGACAGTGGGGATACCCAGCAAGTGACCCCAATCTCCTGCTTGCTGCTATGGCTAAGGAGGCAAAGAAAAACTCAAAAACAAGGTAAAAGGGGAACCGGGATGGCCAGAGCCAACCAACCAAATCCCCTGAAGTAGTCAGATCTGCCAGAACTTATGGGTGCACAGTCATTTTATAAAAATGGGGTGAGAAGGCTACGTGCAGTTTCTGGTGATATGCTGACACAGGCAAGACTTGCAAAAAAGGGAGCGAAACCTTCTTGAATCAATAACAGAAGAGACGAGGAATAGGTCATGGTTGCCAATTAACTCATTTTTCAAGTGAAATGGACTACAATTCCGGGAAAAGGATTTGGGCAAGAGTCACATTGTCCTTAGCTGCCCTGTTGTCTCATGGACCATATCTCTGATCTCTGCAGTGACCATCGGTGGGGTGATAATGCTAACCCGTGTTCCATCTGCAGTGCTCTTCTGAGTTACATAGCCTTCTGAAAGACTCTTAAAATGAGCCAATTGTAGGATTTACTCTTCACAGCCCACGCTGCTCACAGTGTTCTCCGGGCACGGTCAACAGGGCTATCTCCCACAATATAGTAGCATTGTAGGGCTCTTTTCCAATGTTTCTGCCCCTAGAAATTTCTCTGGAACCCTCATTTCCAACCTTATGCCCACATGGAGAGAGAGGGCCTGGATAATGAGACTTGTAGCTCAGAGAACTCTACACAGGAGACTTCTTTTCCTGATATGCTGTCATTTGTCACTTTTTTTGGTACCAGAGATCACGCTCAAGACCTTGTGCTTCCCAGGCAGGTACTTACGCTGCTAAGCTATCTCCCTGGCTCTTGACACACTTTTCTAAGTGAATTTCTGTTTTCAGAAGTCTTTATTGTTAGATTTCACAATGTTGATCATGTTAAAGCCAGCGTGGTGAATGGGAAGGTAGATGACTGAAGAAAGGTACAGTGCCAGACTTCATCTACTGGGCCTGAATGGCAACATGACCTCATCTTTACACTCAGAGGAACGATACACACCAGCAATGCTTGGGAGAGGAAAGAGAAGAGTGGAAGAAAGTGATGTAAACTTGGCTAAGAATCATGCCGTTATATTCACTTTGTGGCTGGGCCTTTTGGTCTATTTGGAATATTCTTCTCCTTTTCCACACATATTTCAAACCTCCGCACAGTTATCTTTGAGTCAGATAACATTAATTGAGGGTCAACTGCACGCCAAGTTCCTGGAAATGTAAAGAATATGTGTCTCATTCACTGTCACTGAGAATCTCAAAATATAATCCATAAACTTAAATTAGATTAAAGGAAATAATCTTTACCTAGTTGTGACCCTGCACAAGATCACTAAAGACATTCTATGTGTCATAACCTCACAGCAGTACCAAGAGGTCATTTCTACCAAGCTCCACATCAAGAACAAAGACTGGAAGGATATGAGGGCGATCTGGCTGTGACACTACTGATTCTCAGCATTGATTTGGCAGACCTGGCTGGCTAGACAGTGTCCACTTCCTCTCTCACCACTCCAAGTGTGTCCTTCCTGAAGCTTCATGCTCACAGAGGGCACCCATGCTGCGTAGAGGAGGACTATTTCCTTGGTCAAAAGCATGTAAGTAGGGGCTGGGAGATGGCTCAGCAGAATAAGCACTTCCCTGGCAAGCGCAATGGCCTGAGTTCAATCCCCGGTTCCGAAAAAAGAAAAAAAAAAAAAAAAAAAGAGCATGTAAGTAGCTGCACTGCCCTGCTGGAACCTCCAAACAAGCTCCCAAGAATGAGGGTTAGAACTCACAGGACCTCGGTACCTGAAGTGGAGGAGAGGGAGAGAGGCACTGACTGTAAGATGATGTGCGTGCATTACAGCAAAGAGCTGGACGAGATGGGGTGTGACCACAGGAGACCACTGGGACAGCCCAGTTGGAGCGGCCAGATCTAGGGCAGAGATGGTCGATACTGGGCAGGTGAACAAGGGCAGAAGTCATTACTGATACTCAACTGCAAGTTGCTGATGGAAATGAGGGAGGAAAATATCAGAGTGACCTATCAGACCCCTCAACCTTACTGAGTGCACACAAGTGCTGATCCAGGCCCCTTTTCACACCAGGAAGGATGGCCATGGAGGTGCATGTCCGGCTGATCTTCTGATTCCTCCAGTTCTCTGCAATCCATGTACCAGAATGGCAAGTTCTCATACTTTCCACATCCTGCACACCCTGCCCTGGCTGTGCTTCACCATGCTGCCCCATGCTCACCGTGTCCAATCTCATCTGCTTTCTTTCTGCCATGCAAAACCAGCAAGAGTGGGGCCCCTGGTGGGTTCCACGTTTTCTCCCTTGCCCTTCTTTCTGCATTAAGCCCAACTGCCAGGTCCCATAAAGCCATTTTCTTTTATTCATTCAGGCCTCAGCTAGAATTTTACCTCTAGAGAGAAGCCTGCCTGAAGTCCTGCCCTCAGAGATCTGCAAGGAAAGACAGACTGATTTCATCTTCTGTATTTGACAATACAAGAAAATCCTGGGTGCTTTAAAATAAACATTGTAAGTAACAGAAGTACCACATGCAGAATGTCATTTCCATGTAAATGACCCAGACAAGGGGAGCAGCGACTCACCCCAAGAAGAATCTACCTGGGGAAAAACATGTTGTTTACAAGAGCAGTGCCAGATGTTGGACTTGGGATGACCCGCCTTGCCATTTGAAGGCCACCAACGGAGAAATGGGGACTTGAGGGCAGGCAGAGCAACAGCAGCAGAACAGAGTTCATTTAGAAGTGACTTTACATATTAACTTAATTCCCAGTATAATTCAGGAGCCTGATGGGGGATGGAGGAATAATGGAAAGAAAGGAAGCCTTTAAAAGTGCTGAAGAGAGAGCAAGCCCCATAATTCCATCTACAAGTAATGGTAGTTGAAATTGGTTGTCCCTGATTTGAATAATCTTGATGGCATCGTTATTTTTAATTGTGATTAGTGGTCTTAATGTGCTAATAAATAAGACTAGAGACAAGCCACAACCTTGCCTTGTCCCACAAACGATTTGAAAAGGAGACAGCTCAAGGCAGACAGGCTGTGGCCAGAAGTAGCTGCAACCAGGATGGGCACTTTAACACTAAAAGGTGGTTTTAATGAGCTTTTGAGACAGAATGCTTAGGAGCAAATTTCCAGCACCCCAAGGCCAAATGATTTCACCACAAAGTAAGGAAACACTCGGTCTGTTTCTCGTTATGGTAGCTCTTTGGGGTGAGAAGGTCACTGCACCAAAGAGCCCATTGCAAAGTGACACCCCCTAAGGCTTGTCCCTGGTTTGTTAACAGTATCATCCAGCCCTGCAGCAAGGCGTTAGCATGGTGGCCTACTGGAAGGCTCCCTGGACATTTTGAAGATATTCTCAGCAATAGGAAATTTTGAGCGTATTAAGTAGGTGGGTAAGAGACCAGCCCTGGAACCAAGAAGACAGACAAGCCAGGTCTCCAGCATCGGCATCCTCTGGCTAAAGGAAGAGGCTTCACCATCAAGAGCTACAATGGCAAAGCACCGCAGACTAGGTAACGAGAGGCAACAGAAACCTGGTTTCTCACAGTTCTAGAGTCCAGAAGCCTTTCATCAACGTGTTAACAGGGCCAGGCTCCTCCTGCCAGCTCTTCATGATTGCTGCATTCCTGAATTCCTGCTGCATCAGGCAAATCTCTGCCTCCATCATCACATGGTCATCTTCCCTCTGTATGTCTTTGTCCTCATATATCACTATCCGCTGTGTGTGTGTGTGTGTGTGTGTATGTGTGTGTACATGTGTGTATACATGTGTTCTCTCTTTATGCCACCAGTCACATTGTTTAAAGGCCCATCTCACACCAGGGTAACCTAAATCTCAGTTTATATCTTAATTACACCTGTAAAGACCCCTATTTCCAAATAAAGTTGCAGGTACCAAGGGTTAAGACTTTGATATCTGTTTGGGGGTAAGGCAATCCAGTAGGAAGTAGGAGGTAAGTTTCTACGTTGAGAGAAAAGGGCAGGAAGAAAAAAACAGAAAACAGGGGAGAGGAAAAGAAGAAAGAGGGAGTAAGGGGAAGGGGAAAAGGAGAAAGACAGGGAGAAGGAATTTTGCAAAATAGGGGAAGTTTAACGTAAAAATTTTGTGTGTATGTACATTTACAATTTTTGGTATGTTTATTTTCATTCACTGAGTCAATAACATAGCCTCAACTTGGCTAGTTTTACGACTCTCTGTCTATGTAGCACACTACCTTAGTGTCCCTGGCCAGAGCCACTGTGGTGACGGGTGACAGGAAGAGGTTCAAATCATCTCCACTCACCCCAAATGAAGCTTAGAAAGGTGAAGTGGCTTGACTAGTGCCATGCTGCCAGCGTGTGGTAGACCAGATTTTAATACAAAGACATGGTCTTTCCATTGTATGACAGTGTTTTTCTACAAGTTAATTTCGGTGAATAAATGCATGGATTAATTAATTAATGAACAAATGGAGGAAATATCTAGGAAAGAATAATACTCAAAATTCTCATGCATGTGGTGGCCTCAGTGTTTCTGAAGATGTTTGAGAAGTCTGGGATAGCACAGAAAGATGACCCTAGTCATCCACTTGCTCCAGAGCCTAGCAGAAATGCAACTACAGTGTTCACAGCCCAGATGCAACCTCTTCAAACATCACGCCACTTCATTAAAACAAATCTCTTGTCCTGGTCTCTGCTTCTCCCCCAAACAGATGCAGGGCTCCCCCTTGCTCCATGACATCCTAATTTACTTCTTATGGTTCATCTGCCAGATCCACAGTTATATTCTACTTCAAGTACCACAGAACTAGTCTGCTACCAAGGAAAGATACTATTGATACACTGGCTCATGTAGGCAGTGGGCTGGCACTATGTTTCATAGTGTTGGCCTTCATGAAAGAGCACTCTCATTAACAGTGGCAGGCTAGTGTTCATAATAGCTATATGAGTACTATTTGGTACAGTTGGCTAGTGAAACTGTAACACTGTGCCTCTTACTGACTGGTTTAAACTATATAAACATGGGTATTCCTAATTTTGGAGGCTAGAAGCCAAAGATCGAGGTGTAAAGGGTGTAGTTCCTCTTGAGGACTATGACGGATCTCTTCTATTCCTCTCAAACTCACAGATAACCACTTCCTTCCTGAATCTTCTCCCTAGGTCTTTGTCCAATTTTCTTCTTCACAGGAGGATAGCCATCATACTGAATCAAAGAACATCCTAAAGATCTAGGTGTAAATTATCTCTTTAAAGACCATTTCTCCAAATACAGTCATAACTCTCAAGTTCTGAGGATTAAGACATCCACTCAGGAATTCAGAGAACACAATTCATCCCCTAGCTTTGTTTCCATTTGCACCTAAAGAGATACCTAAACTGAAGTCTTCAAAGTCAAGTTCTGAGAAACAATTCCAGTATTCCAATACATTTAGCTTCATTCATTGTAACCCTGGGCCTGTCTGGCCTTAGATTAAAAAATAGTTTGGGATACTGGATTTTTTTAGGGAGTTAGAGAATTCAGATCTCAACCCTCAAGTTATCCATAGCCCTGGACAATCTCAACTCTGTGCTCCAAGTTCAAAGTCAGAGGAAGTGAGATGCAGTGAGCATCTTGGCTGTATTTGAATCAGATAGGCCTTGTAGAATGGGTAAGATTTGGGTGAGTGGAAGTGAAGAGGAAAATTGTGCCAAATATATTAAATTATAAACACAGGATCCAAAAGAGAAAGCCCATCTTTTTCCTCTGCTTCTGAGAGTCTAATGGTTGCACTCTCAACTCCTGGATTTGACAAAAGAGGGTGCCATTTACACTTTGATGTGGGATTCAGAGCCCTAGAGACATAAAGGTACTGTGACTCATTTTGAAGCTCGTCCCATCTTTCAAGAGTTTTTCTTATTCCCATGTGTCTGTTCTTGCCAATTACCATGCTAAGCTAATGGAGGGGAGTTAACAGGAAGTGTCAGAGAGTTTTATAAAATTATCGTGTCAACTCTCTTCCTGTCAGTGCACATAAGGGAAGAAGACAAGAAAATGATATTGTCGTTTAATAGTTCACTTTAGATCTTCATCCCTTATCACTCATCATTACTCCATATTAATGACTCTGTATTGGCAATCTTTGGCTGTCAGTTACTCCATAAAGGATCTCACTGAGATCATGGCTGGACAGCTTTCATTAGGAAACAATTTAAACTGAATTTAACTTGAGAAGATTAGTAGATTAACTGGAACCCCTACCTCTCCCTACCTCCTTACCTTCAGCCAGACAGCAGGCAGCAAGAGACAGGAGGAAGTCAACACAGACTTTGAGACATGTAGACCTGAATCCTGATGGAGCCACTATCTGTTGGCTAAATACATCAATGCACCTCACGGATCTCAGTTTCTTAATGTGCAAAGTGGGTTAGTACTACTCCTTCATAGAGCATGATCATAGGTTTTGAAATACATGTAAAATTTTACAACACAGTTCTTGGAACAGAGTTGGTTCCCATACATCATAGCTGTCATGTTTTTAATTAGTATAAATTGAACAAGAGAAAAATCTATAGACTTAGCCCAAGACGTGGTGACCTCCCCTTCCAAAATATTGTCTTTCACTCTTGCTTTTCCCATCAGGAAGGAAGAAAAAGAGCTTGGTTCAGACCAGTTCAACACATGTTTACCAGGTGCCTGCTAAGGGTCAGGTGTGATGTCTACTCTAGATACAGAAAAATCACAACTTGGCCTATCACTTAGGTCTCTGAGCATGCAGTGATCTCTCCAGCCTCAGAAGCACGTAATGAGCCTGGTGCTTGGATGGTTCCTCCCTCTCTTCTCCCTGCTGACCCACCTGAAGGGCTCTGAGCTCAACTCTACATGTGCCTTCCTATGCAATGCATTCCCTGACCCTCCTGACCCAACCTGCATGCTTAGAACTCTAGTCATCAGGTAAGCACACATGCATCACCAGACCACAGGATAGCTCCTCTTCTCTGCACACTGCAATCAATAGCCAGGGGAGCAGAACCATATTAGTTTTCATTATGGAATCCCTAATCCCTAAGGTAGGGCACTATGGAAGGAGTAGAAATAAAGGACTCTTGAGAAAGAGTAAAAAACAAATAAAACCATGTGAAATGATGACATTGTGCTTCAGCAGATGCAGCCCAGATGCTAAGCAGACATCACCTTGTCCTCTTCCTCCAAGCTTCAGCCTAGAGAAAGACAGCTCCACCCTCTACTTTCTCAACAACTATCCTTTCTTTTGGAAGGTGCAACAGTCCCATAGTCCTGTGGAAGCATCTTTCTTTGTCCACTACACCTATCTCCCCATGAGGACAGACCCTCCAACAAAATAGATTCTTATTTGAAGATAACATCATGCAACACAGCAACCATTGTTGAATTCCCATTACTTTGTTTAGTGAAATTTTGTATCACTTCTAATGATGGTCTTTTTATTCCTATTTTGTATTCTTTAACAAATAAAGACAACAGATTCTTTGTTCTTCTTGTTCATTGTTATAATGCCTATTACCAGCCACCATCCCTAACACAGGGTAGTTCTCAAAAAACAAAAAGAATGAATAAAGAGCTAAAAGGCCTGTGTTAAGAGTCTAAACATGGAAACAAACCTTGGCTATACCACTGAACTGGACAAATCACCTAAGTCCTCTGTGCCTCAGTTCCTTAATCTGTAAAATGGGGGTGATAATGTTTGCTTTACAGGATGGTGATGGGAGTGAGATGGAATAAGATCTTGGAAACTGTTTGAAATTTCTGAAGCCTAGATATCCAGGGGTAATCTTCCTTACCATTATTGTATCAACTTGTGAGATTTCAGAAGGGACCTTGGATGCAATTCAACTCATGTTGGTTCAACAAACATTTAGTGAACCCTGTGAGGCTCCAAGCCCTAGCTTTGCCACAATCAGCAATAACAAGAGTGAAGTCTACCATTGATTGATTGCCTAAGTCCTCCAGGCACTGTGCCAAGTGCTTTCAATCCATCGCCTTATTGACCCTCTCCACAACCCTATTATCCATGTTCAATTATTTATTCCTTATTGCAAATGAGAAAAATATACCCCAGACAATTAAAATGACTTGCTCAGAGCCACATAGATAAGTAGAAGAGACATAATTTGACCCTGAATGCACTGAATTCAGAGTCTGTATTTTTATAACCTACCCAGAAAAAATAGACAAACAATTCAATCTAAAAAGAGGCTAGAAAATTTAAAAGACATTTCACAAAAGGAAAATGCTCAATATCATTTGTCATCCAGAAAATTAAAATTAAAATTAAATACCACTGCACACCAGAATGACTACATATTTTAAAAGAACATGACAAGAGGGACCAGGGATTTAGGTCAGTGGAGCACCTACCTGGCAAGCATGAGGTCCTAAGTTTGATTTCTGGTACCCCCACCAAAAAAGAATGTAACAAGACCAGATGTAAGTGAAATCACGGAGCAACTGGAACTCTTACATTTTGCTTGAGAAAGATATAACTGTTATTCTCCTTTGAGAAAAGCCTAAAAGCTTTTAATACAGATAAACATATTTTTGGCTCATGACACAATTCAATGTATATGAAAACATCTTCACAAAAGGACCTGCACATTGTTCACAGAAACTTTATTCATAAATAGTAGATGACTAATAACATCCAAGGTGCTTATAACTAAGAGAACAGGAAGGCAAACTGCCATACAGTCAGGCAACAGAATATTCCTGAGAAATAACAATAACCTGAGACCTGAAGCATGCATGAATCTCAAAAGCAGTATGTTAAATGAAGGGAGCACTAGGTAAAACAGGATACACTGCATGACGTCATTCAAGAGAAATGCTGAAACAGAAGTAAGTATATGATGGTGGGAAAAAAAACACATACACAACATCTCCTGTATCTAGAAAAAAGGAAGGTAGAGACCTACCAAGAAGGAGCATGAGGGAGGTCCCTGGAGTGATGCTCACGTTCTACGTCATGATGAGGTTGGATTACACACAAGTGTATGTATCTTTTCAAATATAGCTCATATATATTTGAGATTTCACTGCCAAGTAGACATCAAGAGTCTGTAAATATTTTGAGGAAAAAATAATATAATCAATAATGACTGAAGACTGGGCATGGTGGCCTGTGCCTATAATCCCAGCTCTTGGGAGGCTAAAAACAGGAGGATCACTCCGAGTCCAATTTGGGTAGTGAGACCTTGCAGACCCTAAATACATTTTTTAAAAAATTTAAATGACTGATTACTCAAGGAAGAACCCAGGTTTTTACAATTCATTCCAGGGTGCAACAATACCCAGAAAAACTATCCTAAAATGACTCCCACAAAATGACTACCAGAATGAGTATAAATGCATGAATAAACACAGGGATAATCCATCTGTAGACAGAGGTCTTCCTACTGACCAACACATGATAGAACCCCTGCAGAAAGCATGTTGGCCCCCATCCTAGCCACCTTCTTTCTCTTCTAGAGCTCCAGATACGGCTGGCTCACTAGAGCTTCCCTGGCAGAGGCAGCCGCCTTACTCTCTGGGTTTCCAGCCCATATCTCTACTACCTCCTAATTGTAAGAAACAACATATGGTCACAGCCTGGCTGCAGACCCTGCTGGCTCTCCTGACTCACAGCCCAACCATGGAGCATGCTGCATGCTGAGCAGCTGGGATCGAAGAGGTGTCATTAGAAAATGATTCATATCCCTCTGCCTTAATGAGGACTCACACCCGAGGGCTTCCAATTACCCAATCGATGGCTGGAGTGCTGCTCCCAGCCAGCGGCCCCTTGTTTTTTTCTCTTCTTTAAAAATATTTGCAGGAAGGTGAGCTGCACTTTCTCTTCTCTCCTTGACCAACTCAAACCCAGTCAGGAGACCAAACCGGACAATCACCCCAGAACGTGCTCTGGGTCAGATGCATAAATCCTACATAGCTTAGCCAAGAAGACAAAGAATTCCAAGGGATTTCCATGCTTAGAGGGAACCATGTGGTTCTGTTAGGTAAAACGAGAATGCAAATGCTGGGCAAGCAGAGATGTTGAAATCAAGGAAGAGCACCTGAAAGGTTCTGATATTGAAACTATCATGGCACACTGAGGACTTATGAGAAGACTGTCATGAACCAGGGAAGAAAGACATTAGCTAAAGGGAGTGGAGCAATGAAAACAAAGCTTCAGTCTCAGAGGCTGAGCCTGGACCCCTACCCCACACTCCCTGTGTGTATGGTTTTTGTGCAGTGCTGATTGCTAAGAGCCCACCAAAAGCTATCTGCTCTGCAACATCAAGAGTTGTGGTTCACGCACTGCTCCTCAGTTTAAGACCTTCTATTTCCTAGTCCTCCCTGAAAACAAATGGAAGAGTCTACCAAAGTGACATGAGCCTGTGCATGCATCCAGACACCCACATCCACATCTTCAGCTCCCAAGCCTGGCCTGGAGAACTCTGCTCATATGATCTTCTTGTGTATGATTCACAGCTTACTGAAAAATGGCCATATGGCCCTCCAGGCACAGTTGGTAAAACTGGTGAAGAACTGAGACCAAGAATGGCTACATGGAGACCAGCTACCTACCTGCCTGGAATGTTCGCCTTGGACTCTACTTATGGAGAGATTGAATTTCTTTCTTATTCCTGCATCCTAGCTTGGCAGAGCCATTTGTTTCGTCAGCTTAGCCTACCCTCAACAGTATTATTTGGCAAATGTATTAACCTCCATGTGTTTCATTTTGCCCTTCTGCAAAGAATTCCTTCCTCCCAAGGTTTTTATGAGAAATATGTGAGCTGACTTCAACAAGAGGCCTGGTGTGTCCTGTCCACCACTCCAGCTCAAGCTGAGGCTGCTCAAGATCCTGGTCCCTGATTTGTCCTGCGCTCTACCTTCCCACCTCAAGATCTATCCTATAGCTGTGCCCTCCCAGGTGACTACAGTGGAGACAAGGCCCATCACTGTGCATAGAATTCTTCATCTCTGCCACCACCTGCTTCTTTGCTGTTCATAGTAGCAGGCAGGCAGGGGATCTCTGTTCTATCTATCATTGCAGTTCCCCAAAGGTTCATATTTTGGGTAATTTCTCCTTGTCACTGTTTTCTAGAAGTCAAGTGAACTTTCTTACAGGTTATTTTCTGAGTTCCCTTGTAACTCAAGTTAACACAGTTTTAAAAATTTAAAAATATGGAGTGAGTAAAGTTGTCGACTGCTAACACACAATGTGACCATTAGCATCTCTCTTCCAACTCCTGTATTAATTCCTGAGGAAACTGTGGCCCAGATATGAGAAGAGTAGCCCATTTCACAGAGATAGGCAATCAGTTTACAAGCAGAAGTGGTCAAAATCTGACATACCCAACTCTTGTATTTTTAGAGTTACAGCAGTACTCATTCACAGACAGTATCCCAATAAGCTAAGTAAGAGCTGGGCCAATGACAGAGAGCAATCCTGACTTAAAGAGAGAATGAGCCTTACTTCTTTCATGGGAAGTGTAAGTTCCTATGTACAAAATCCAAGTTCAACAATTATTAGAAATTATCCTTTCTGCCTGGCAAGCACAAGATCCTGAGTTCAAACTCTGGTACAAAAAAAAATCATCCTTTTATGTCTCAACCTTTTCTTCACTTAATAAATATTTTTGAGTGTCTTCTACATACCAGGCATGGAGCATAACAACAGATTCGTGGGGGGAGGCAAAACCAGACATGGTCTCAGCCTCACAGAACTGAAGGCTAGGGGAAGGAAAAGTAAATAATCATATAATTACTTATAGGATTGCAACTATGGATGGCATTTCTAAGCACAAGGAAATCAGGAAGAGAGGAACTGGCCAGTTGTTGGAAGCAATGAACCCCTCCCCAAAGAAGAAATTCTTGAAACTGGGAGCTACTGCATCACCTCTTCCCCCATTCCCACTTTTATTTGTTTGTTCAGTCAAACATCCAACAAGCACTCACCACACACAAGGCCACTCAATAAGGGATATCACATAGAATGAGACATCCAATGATGGTGGCTTTTCACTCGCGTCATATCTCCTCCTAATTTCTAGCCTCCTGTGCCTGGCATCCCACGTACATTCTTTTACCACCTCATCTCTCTTCTTCTATCATTCTTCTGTCATTTGCTGGCACTGGATGATATTCCTAACATTTCTTAATCCACCACTCTTGGATCAGCTGTGTGTGCTCCATCAAGCAGTTTCTTCAGTACAAATGTCATTAAAAAGGGTGAAGTTCACCTTAAAATACGAATGAGTGGCAACTAGACCATCAGAGCAATGGCTGGGGAAACTGCAAGTGCTTTCCTGAGGAAGAGAAAACTCGGGGATGTATGATCAGTGACTTCAAATGTGTTGATGATTGCTTGGGAGAAGCGAGCTCAAGCTTAAGAGTAACACTGAGACAGATTTAAACATCACACCACACACAGCTATCTAATAATGAAAACATACCAAAGCTCTGAGTGCCTAATCTCTCATATTTACACAGAGGTGTGATGACTTCTTATTGAGACTGTTTAACTAGGCAGTTTCTCTGGGCTCCTCAG
This sequence comes from Tympanoctomys barrerae, assembly GCA_002564285.1. Classification (NCBI taxonomy): domain Eukaryota; kingdom Metazoa; phylum Chordata; class Mammalia; order Rodentia; family Octodontidae; genus Tympanoctomys; species Tympanoctomys barrerae. The sequence goes on from NDGN011544141.1 coordinate 23,687, forward strand.
ACTCCTTACAATCCATTGTTCTATAATTGCACTCCTAACTTAAGTTCCAAATTAAATTCTGAATCTTCAAGCCACAGCCTCCTTCTCACAAACTTTCTCTTCTCACTTACCAGAATTTGAAGATGCTCAGGATGAAAACCTTGGTGTTCCCCTTGATGGTGGCTTTTGCACCCATATCCAATTACCCAGGAAGAGCAGTGGGCTATACTCCCACTCCCTGATAGGAACCAGGAAGACCCAGTGGCTCCCCCATGCCTGTTTATGACAACACTACGTGTGAGGCTAAACCATTCCTAGATCCAGTCCTCCAGCAGGTACAGCACAGCGGAAGAAAAGGATAAGGATTAAATTACTGCACAGATGTGAGTTTGTAATTTTAAGTAGTGTGAAGGGGAAGACTGGTGCTTGGAGGAGATAACTTCATTAGCTGAATAGCATCAATTGTCTCTTAACTATAGCAAATAATCTTTCATATAGTTATGGAACTGTAAAATTTTTAATTGGCTTCCACTTGCTTCTATAATTCTTACAGAAACCCAGTGAGGTAGAAAAAGACAAAGATCCTGATCTCCCTATTACACTTGACGAAATTTGGACCTGGAGTGGTAAACTGGGCGGCCCAAGGCAACACCACATGACCACGGCTCTCACGCTGTCTCTGTTGCCAGCTTAGACCTTGAATCTAAAGTCATCCCCCACCCCCAGGTGAGCTAGAGGAGGGGTAGCAACTTTGGTAGATGTTCGCTTAGGGTAGCAATTAAACAGATAAGGTAAGAGAAGCTCACGTACTAGAAACTCAGACCTGCATGGTGAAGCACCAGCTGTGTAGCAATTCATTCTCTTCCTTGTGAGTGCAACAAGAGAGAATTTCTTGATATTTTAAATGTCAGTAGGATTGGGCCAGGGAGATAGCTCAGTGGCCTTAAACACCTGTTTAGGCAAGCTTGGGCAAAGTGCAAGGACCATGGTTCAGTCCCCTGTGCCACACGCTGCCAGGGCGGGCTGAGCCAGGCACAAAAAAAAAAAAAGGACAAACTAGGAATGCAGCAATATTTATGTTATTATCAAGGATGCTATCATTGCTACTATGTAAATCAGAAATCACCTTTTTTTTTTTTTGCTTTTTGCAACACTAAGAACTGAAACTAGGTATACTCTACCACTGTGCTATGTCCCCCAACTCTTTTTGTCTTCTTCTTGTCTTTCCCACACACACACTTTTTATAGTTTGTTTGGTTTTTTGTTTTGGTTTGGTTTGTTATTTTTAGTAAGGGTCTACAGGGTCTCAGGGTCTCACTACTATGTAGATCAGACTTTTAGAGATCTGCCGGCTTTGAGCCTCCCAAAGAGGTGGGACTACAGGTGCGAGCCACCACACCCAGTCTCAATCATGTTCTCAGCATGCCCCAGGGAAGGGGCAGGCACGGCACGCCAGAGATTGAACTGGCTGGCCCCTGAGTCTGCCTAAACAGGCACTTTAATCCGCTGAGCTATTTGGCCAGCCCTTTTATTGTTTGTTTTGAGATAAAGTCTCATTAAGTTTTCCAGGCTATGCTTGAACTTGGGATCCTCCTTCTTCAGCCTCAAAGGTAGCTTGAATTACAGGTGGGAAGCACCCAACTAAAGTTATATTTTAATGATTCCAAAATTCATTAATTTAACCAAAATTGTCTAAAGAGTGAGACTCATGGAGACGACCTGGGGCCTGGTGGGATCCTGAATAGACCCAGAGCGCAGGCCCAGCGAGTGAGTGAGCCGACCCACGCCCTCGGGATCCTTAATAGACCCAGAGCACAGGCCCAGCAAGGAACCCTTCAGCAGAACTCCCTGCAAA
>NDGN011544143.1:0-11371 GCA_002564285.1 Tympanoctomys barrerae
GACTCTTGGCCTGCTGGAGAGGGTGCGACAGGGGAGAGAAAGCGCAGGGAAGGGCGGTGTGCGGGGAGCGCGAGCGCCCTCACCCCCGCTGGGTCTCGGGACAGGACTCTTGGGAAGGAACTTGCTTTGACTTTTTGAATAGGATTGAGCCAAGGGTAGCCTTGTAATTGCCACCCTACTAGTAACAAGGGACAAGCCAGCCACCTGAGATACAGAAATTAAATATCATGAGAACTGCCTTGTGACATAAAAGTCAGTTTGTATAGTGATGAATTTTGATAACTCACACTTCAAAGCCAAAATATTTAGAAAATGTACTTTCATTTGTCATTATATTTTATTTATTTAATTTATTTATTCATTTATTTTTGTTTTGAGACTAGGTCTGGCTATGCAGCCTAGGCCAGCCTTGAGCATACTTTGTATCCCAGGCTGGTCTCAAACTTGAAAAGATCCTCCTGCCTCAGCCTCAAAAGTGTTGGGACTACAGACATGGGCCACTATACCTGGCTTTATTTATCATTTTAATAAATGCATAAAGTTTCAACTGACTGCTATTTTCACTGCTTTGAGTTGTGATAATTTTATATTATCTTGAAAGAAAGATCAAATCTGGGTTCCATACTGGAACTGGGCTACCTAAACTTCATTGAGCCCTCTAACTTGTTGAAATAGAGTTTCGAGTATAGAGCTTAGAACAAGCAAGTTTTAAAAGAAGAAAAGCCAGGCATGGTGGTACACGCCCATTCCAGCAGCCCGGGGGCCAAGAGAGGAGGCCGGCCTGAACTACAGAGCAAGGCCTTGTCTCAAAACAGGCAGACAAACAAAACACAGTATTCTCAAGCATCCTTTATTTTATCCCTATTGCTAAGGCCAGAAATACCGCCACAGTCACTTCTGTGTGGGGTCCAGAGATTACTTCCCCACTGACAAAACACGCGGAGGACCCTTTTAGAAGTCAGGATCCTGCTTTCAGCTGTCTTCATTGCAGTGGTGTGTACGCTGTGAGTGAGCATAGTCACCTTCTGTCAGTTCTCTGCAGAATACCCGTGTAGGGAAAGAAGATGGCTCCTTTTCGTTCTTACCCTTTAGAGAGTTTGTAAGAACTGTCAACCCTTTTTTAGAGAAAAAATTGTACCCGTGTCTGTGTGTGCAGACCTTTCTACATACATCTACCGGTATTGAGTGAGTGATTTATACGTTCTCTCAGGTTGAGACATTGTGTTAAGCATAATTTGGTTTTAGCCAGGGCCTATAAGCATTAATTTTTAAAAATTGAGGCCCAAACAGACCTGGATAGGGATTTCGGGGTACAGATGTCTGCAGGGTTACAGGAGAACGCGCAGCACTGTTTTTAGCTTCAGAGGCGATGGTGAAGTTGCCAGCGTGCGTGCTGTCATTTCCTTCTCCTGCGGAGAGCCAGGGGGCCCCCGACTCCTGCACTCTGAACAGGCTTCCAACAGGGCATGTGGCACCGGGAGACCGGCCGATCAGTGATGCTCAGAGCTGTGGTTGTAGAGTGACATCGGAGGAGACCTAAAAGACTCGTTGTTAGGCCAGACTGCCACCTGAGACCTCTTGCAGAAATTGTTCTATGTGGGAAATGACAGTCACCTCATGAATGTCACCTCATTCTGTCTTTGTTTAAGAGTGTAAACTGAACTGATCTTAACTGTGCATGTTCAAGTTTCTAAACCCTTAATTAAAAACATCTCTGTCTCCCTTTGTCCTGAAAACTCATGAGTTTTCAGTTTCACATATACAAACACACACTCAGTGGAAACTATGAGTGTTGAGCACTTTGAAGTAGGGTCATACACGTGGTAGCAGGAGGAGCTTAGAAGGACAGAATGTATTGTTTCAGGACCAGTGTGTGTGTGTGGCACCCGTAGTGCCAGCAGTGGAAACGCAAAGCTAGCTTAGGCCAAGCCTGAGGGTAACTTTGGCCAGTTACGTGCCAGTTACCTGCGACTAGTAAAGCTGGCACCAAGTGCAGGGGAGAGTGAACGGCCCAGAACCTGGGCTTGGACACGTAGGACTCTGTTTCCCCCTCAGACCACGTTTTCTCTGGTCACTGTCCCTAAACTCTTCCTTGCATGGGGTGTGGAATGACAGCACGGTATAATCAGGAGAAGTTCCCCAAAGAACAGTGCAAAGGATGGTATTTCCTACTGAAGGGTTCTTGGGCCCTAAAATGTGATGAATTAGGTCTGACGTTTTACATTGAACATAGACAAATAGAATGAAATAGGGTTCCTGTAGGTAACATGGCAGTGAATAAAGGCCTCTCTCAGGGTCTTTGATGCATGACTGGAAGCATCTTTCTGGCAGCCTGTACTTTCAGGAAGCCAAAACAAAAGGAGATAGGTGATCTCCCAGGAGCATGGCCAGCTCGAATGTTAGCTTCTGAGCACTGCGTCCCTTGAGAAGGTCTCTGCCAGCCATGAGGTGGCCCCGCCTAAGCAGCTGTTCCGAGTCTTGGCCACCCTGGGCCGTCGGCGCTGGCACCGTGGAGGAGCCTGGCCTGCAGGGTCAACCTCTCATTGCTTTCCTGAGGAAAGCCAAGTTTCACTGAAAATTCGGACTCTAAACGTGACTGCTCTAACTTCTGTCTGGTCTCTCAGATGATTTGGAGTTGAGCTTGCGTGAGCTGCGTTGCCGCAGCTCCTGGCCTGGTGCACGGGAGCTTCTCTGACGTGTGTGTCGGCGCTGAGAGACGGCAGTCGCCAAGAGGGAGGCGCCCTGCAGAACATGGGCTCAGCCCTTATTTTTATTTTTGATAATTTAAGTGTTTCACCTTTAGGCTAGAGATTTCCTAAAACAGCCTCATTATTTTAAAACAAATGGTCTCATGTTCATTCAAGAGAATTATGTAGGTAAGACAGTTATTATAGATAAGATAGAAAAGAGTTGACAAAATATGAAGTTCAGAAAGCAATACAGTAGTAATTACTTGGAAAAATAACAGGAAGCTTCATAAATTAGGACAGAAATGAAGTGATAACCAAAAAACAGGATGAAACATTGGACATTTATTCCAGCACTTATTCAAGTCAGACACTGTGCTGGTCACCAGTAAGATAGTCAGCAGCTTCAAAGAAGTGCTTAATTTTATTTGTGCTAAGTTTTAGGAAGAAAGAAAATATAATTTGTAGTGATCTCTTCTCACACCAGTCGAAGAGGTTCGTGGGTTCAGAGGAAATGGGGTAAAGTCTGATAAAGGGTCATGCTCTAAACGGAAATAGAGATCACCTGTTTCAACCCCAGTTTTTAAAACCTGCAGAATACAATCAAATAGTAGCTAAAAATTTCCCTTCATAAGAATATAAATCACGTTAGAAAATGTAATGAAAAAGCCCTTCCACAAGGACGATTGTAAATGTAAGCTTAGTAAGGATATTTAGGAATAAATATCTTAAATAAAATGAATAAAACTGCGCCAAAGAATGTGTTAAAAGGCTTGCATAAATGGGAGGTCCAAGCCTTTAAAGTTCTTTAAAAGTTAATTGAAGTGGTTTTTGTCACTGACTGCAGTTTCAGGAACTCCTGATCACATTAGTAGGTTCCTAATGCTGAGGAAGTTGGCAAGTGGGGTGTGGAGGAAGGATGGGGGCCTGGTGGAGGGGAGGCTGCTGGGAGGAGCTCACTCTGCTCCAGCTTGGAGTGTGGCTGCCCTGGGGCGGCAATGTAGAGCAGGTGGAAGGGTCCCCAGAGATCTGCCAGCCTGCGAGTGGGCGTGTCCAGATGCGAGTGGGCTGCTGTGTGGGACAGATGCCCGCACAGCAGCCTGGGGGGCCAGGGGGCGGCAGCGCCGAGGTCCTAGTGTTGCAGGACACAAAGCACCTGTGCTAGGGACTAGTTTTGCCCTCTGACTGCCACCTCCCGATTATTTTGAGCTTGCAGAAGGCTAGGTGAAGAGTCAGTCTGAGCGGTGAACGAAGTATTTCATAAGGACAGAAACTGGCTGCGGTAGGGTCAGGTGCTATAATTAGAAAGGCCGCCTAGTTTCACACACCTTAATTGTACAAGTGAGTTTGCGGAGGGTCCCCATTGACTTGACCTTTCAAAAGGACTTGGGCTCATGTATTAAAAAGCTGAAATTAGAACCCAGGTCTTCTGGCTCATGTAAAGCATTTTTCATACTTTTTCAACTTCTTTAACTTTTTTTCCATTGAGTTTTTGTTTTGAGAAATATGTGAATTTCAAGAATTATTACAACTATAAATGCTAATCCAATGATTTAACTGTCAAAATTTAGGAAAAGCATCTAGGTTAAATATGAAATTTAGGCAGATTGACAGATTTATTTTTTAAAAGATTTTGGAATAATATAACAGTAAATAATGACATGATCATAATAGCTGTTCTCAGTCGACTAATGCTAGTGGTGTGTGGATTGGCTGAGCTGAAACAAGTTATGTCTTGTTGTAGGAAATATCTGCACTTGGCTGCCTGATGGCTGATGATAATGGCCACAGGCATCCAATAAAACATTAATTAAAAGCATTAATTCAGCATTAAATCCACTCCTTGATCCTTGTCTTTATCAGGGTACACTACCTTTGGCAGAGTTACCATCGTAAAGGGAGAAATAACAATTTGAAAATGCCTTCGTAGGGAAACAATGAAAAACAGTTGTTTCTTTTCTTGGTGACCTTATGCAGGAGTAAGGGGCTATTTTCCCAAGGACCACTTACAGGTAAACTAATTTTCCTTCTTCATAACTGATCTCACTTTTCCAGAGATTCAGAGGTGAATCCATGTGAGGGGCTGGAGGTTAGTTCAGTTGTTTAAAGCGCCTGCCTGGGCAAACCCCGTCCGGCTCAGGAGACCGCAGTTCGATCCCCAGCTCCACATGCCACACCAGGCTCGCCCTTAAGGCAGCCTGAGCCAGCCAAAAAAAAATCCTTCAGTGATGAATCCGTGTGAACAAAGAGACAACATGGGTGTCCTTGCTTGCTCTAATGATGGAACCATTGAGGAAGTTGTGGATTTTTGTGTGGTTTTTGGAGAAAAGGTCTTGCTAAGTAGCCCAGGCTGGCCTTGAACTCATAGCATTCATCCTACCTTGGCCTCCTAAGTACTGGTACTACAGTGCCACCACACCCAGCCCTATGTGTATATATTCTCAGTCGGTATAAATATATGTATTTGCCACAACTTCACAGCTTAAAGCAGCACACTGTGTGTGTGTGTGTGTGTGTGTGTGTGTGTGTGGTATGAGGGATAGAACGTGAAGCCTCGTACATCCTCAGCAAGCACTGCATCACTAAACTGTAACTCACCCCTCTCCTTTTGTTGTCTTTAAGAAGTATTCAGGGCTGGCCACATAGCTCAGTGGAGTAAGGTGCCTGCTTAGGCAGACGCAGGGACTGGGATTCGATCCCCTAGGTGCTGTGCTGGCCCCGCCCCAGGGTGAGCTGAGACAGTGATTGAGACAGGACGTCCTGGCATGTGCCATTAATCCCAGTGCTTGGGCGGCTGAAAAACAGGAGGATCACCATAAGTCAAATCTGTGTCATGAGACCCTGTAGACCATGTACTAAATACAAAAATAAAATATTTAGATTTTGTACACCTTGATTTTGCCAGTTTTCCTTTATGTTTGCTTATTTCAAAGCTAAGAAATTTCTTAATGTTCCGTAGGTCAAATAAATACATAGTGCACAATCTGCTTATCTCCCCTTTTGAATTTATATTTGGAGCTGGATGTGTGGTAGATACCTATAATACACTCAGGAGACTGAGGCAGGAGAATCACCATGAGTCTGAGGCCGGCCTAAACTACATAGAGAGACCCTATGTCAGTTTTTTAAAAATGTGTTTGGGATCTGATTCTTTACCCAGTGAATACATATTTCGGTATGTGACGTCCAGTGCTGTTCCTTACAGTATGGTTCACGGGCGTCTGCCGCAGTCACCCCGCTGTGGTGGTGAACGTGCTGCCCACTGGGTCTGAGTCCCTGGGAGCTGGGCCTGGATGGGCATTTCTGCCCAGCCCAAGGAGTAGGCTTGAATTCGGCTTGCTGCTGCTCTAACAGTTTACCACGACCTCGCAGCTTAAAGCAGCACACATGTGGCGCAGAGTTCTGTGGGAGAGAAGTTGTGGATGGGCCTTGGGCCCTGCTTTCCCAGGAGCTCGAGAAGAGAGCAAACCTGCTTGACTTCTCAGCCTGGAGTCTCCTCCCTGCGGGACTTAGGGCCCCTGTCCCCTCTGGAACCCAGCAGTGGCTCCCCCTGATCGTGGCACCCACCTGCCGCAGGAAAGTAAACTGACACCTGGGGATAGTGGTGCATGCTTCGAGTCCCAGCCTCTGGGGGCTGAGGTGGGCGCACCCTGTGCGTTCAGGCCAGCTGGGCTACCTGATGAGATGCTATCTCAAAGCAGCAGTGACACACTATAGGTTCCAGGGACTGGGACGGGGATGTTGGGAAGGGCATCATTCTGTCTGCTACAGTACCTGGACACGTGCTATGGGTCCTGCTGTCTGGGACATTCTCTCCTCATTTACTTGCTGCTCTGAAACTGTAAGTGAACCTGCTCTCTTCTGCCTGGGAAAGCACACACATGCTAGTGTGTAGGCTTTAGTCCTCCCGGGACCCTTGTCTCTTTTCTGGTACTCTTTAAAATATCTTTAGGAAAATAAAGAGTTGGTAGTTTTTGATAATTGGTTATCTTTTTAAAAGCATTAGAACAAAATATATAACTTGAATGTGTCTTTCATTCCCCACCATCACTCCGTTCATTAAAATTGATTTAGAAATTACAGAAGGGAGCACAGTGAAACAGAATTCAAACAACAACATATAACCGACTAGGAAACGTGACTGATTTCTTCTTCCTTCCACGCCTTATTGTCCAGGGCCATTCAGTGTCCCTCTTCAGCACGTGTGTCTCCAGTCTTTGCCCTCTCCATATGTGAGGATGCAGAAGTGTCTTAAAATATTTTAAAGCAAAAATAGAATATAAGTACATATCTATATCCATATATATCCGTAGGTCAGGATCTGTACATAATGTGAATAGGTCGTTTTGGCCTTGTGATTTGGTCTTCTCACGTAGCAGTGTTCGTTCTGAAGGGTCTTGTGTAGACACACAGAGGTCTACTTCGTTCTTTAGCTCCTGCAGTTTCCTGTTATATTTTCTTTGGGGTTGTTTGCTTTTGCATTTGAGACAGGATCTCACAATGTAGTACATTGGCCTTGAACTCTGACCTCAAACTCATGGCAGTGCCTCAGCTGCCCAAGTGCTGAGATACAGGCTTGTGTCATCATGCTTGGCTCTGTCACAGTTTTGAGGGTGCCTATTCCTTCTCAAAGGCCCCACCTCCTATGGATGGATTTCAACATAGGAATTTTGGAGGGACAAACATTCTGACATGTCAATTCTGTCACGTCTTGTGAAAGGATGGATTTGACTTTTTGCTGACTCCAAGTTAACAGCAGACGGAGAGAGGGCCTTAAAGACTATGAAACGTTAAAAGCCTCCGAATTATTTAATACAGGTGAGATTTCAATACATTTATTCTTCCAGGCCTCCTTCAGCTGTGTAAAAGAAAACATCAGTCATTTTTACAGTGTAGAAAAATGAATTCTATAATTTCCTTATGCATACAGCTCTTCTACAGCTGTAAAGCCACAAGGTTTAAAATGTTAGTGTACGTTATAGAACCAGTAACTATGAATTATTGTGATGTGTTAATTACCAGGTTACGGATGACAGCACGCACGTGAGACTTGGGCAGTGCTGGGCCGGGCAGGCACAGGAGCTCTGCGTCCTGATGTGTGCTCAGTGCCCGCCGTCGTGGTGGGACTCCAGGGTTCAGTGGTGTCCTGTGCACAGCACAAAAGTCCCGTCTGCGCTTCAAGTCCACCGCCTTCTCATGATCCTGTCGGTCCACCTCTTTAATACGCTGTGAATATCGCTGTAGTGATGGCGCGTGCCTGCAGTCCCAGCACTTAGGGAGGCTGAAGCAGAAGGGTCACCATGAATTCAGAGCCAACCTGGACTGCACAGCAAGATTCTGTTTCAAAACCAAAATATGCTACCAACATGGGTCCTCACTGTAAGTGCACATCACTGAAAATGTGAGTGTGGCACCAAAATGTGAGACAGTCCTTTATTATTTGTGGCCACCAAGAACAGTCCAAATTATGTGGCGATAATTTTTAAAGATTTTTATTGAAAATCTTGTGTTAAATACTGTGGAAGACAGCTGTTGGTTTTTCATAGATGGCTTTTATCAGATTGAGATAAAGGGTCTTTTTTCTGTAGGGTCTTTGTATTGGGTATGGGTATTGTATGGGTATTGGACTTTGTGAAACTTTTTCTGCATCTATTGAGATAATCATGTGGTTTTTTTCCGTGGCTCTGTTAACATGGTATGTTACATGTACTGATACACATATGTTGAACTGTCCCTGTATCCTTGGGGTGAATCCTGCTTGGTCATGGTGTATAAGCTTCTATATGATTTGTTCCATTCTGTTTGCCAGTATTTTATTGAGAATTTTTTCATTTATGTTCATTAGGGAGATTGGCCTGTTGTTCTCTTTTTTTGGTTGGAACTTTTTCTGGATTTGGTATTAGGGCAATGCTTGCTTCTAGGAATGAGTGGAGGAGTATTGCTCCCCTATCAATTTCAGGGAAGAGTTTGAGAAGTAGCAGCATTAGGGTTTCTCTAAATTTCTTATACAATTCAGGAGTAAATCCATTGAAGCCTGGGCTTTTCTTTGTGGGCTTTTAATTGTATCTTCAATTTTATTGGTTATTTAGAATTTTTATGTCTGGTTTTGTTTTGTTTTGTTTGTACCAGGAGTGAAACTTAGGGCTCAGGTATTGTGCCGCTGAGCGATATCTCTAGCCCTTTATATCTTTTTTGTTCAGATTTGGTAACATACGTATCTAGGAATCTGTCCATTTCTTCTGTGTTTTTCACCTTACCAAAATAGAGGTTTTTGAAGTAAGTATTGATGATCTTCTGAATTCTGCAGGATCTGTTGTGATTTCACCATTTTCATTCCTAATTGCATGGATTTGAGTCTTTCCTTTTTTAAATAAGGTTGGCTAAGAGTTTGTTGATTTTATTTAATCTTTCATTCGTTAATTCTTTATATTCCTTCTGTGTCTCCATTGCATTAATTCTGTTTGTATGAACTTTGGGTTTGACTTGCTCTTATTTTTCTAGAAACTTGAGCTTTAACATTAGGTTGTTTATTTCAGCTTGCTGTGTTTTTCTGATGAAAATTCACTGCTATAAATTTCCCTCATAAGACTGCTTTTGTTGTGTCCAGTAAGTTGTAGAATGTTGTGTTGGTGTTATTATTTAATGGTCAATGATGTCTAATTTCTTCTTTAATTTTATATGTGGCCCATTGGTTGTTCGGGAGGGTGTTACTTACTTTTCATGTGTTTATGAAGTTCCAGTGGTTTCTTTTGCCATTGATTTTCAGTTTCACTCACTGTGAGCTAATGATGTATTTGAGGTAATTCAGTTCTTTTGCATTTACTTAAGCATGTTCTGTGAGCTAGTATTTGTTCTACTTTCGAGAACATCCCATGTGCAGCTGAGACAAATCTGTAGTCTGATTTTGGGGTGGAACACTGTAAACATCTACTGAGTCCATTTGTTCAAAAATTTGATTCAATTCTGATATTTCTTTGCTGATTTTTTGGTCTGTTTGATCTATTTTTAACAGTGGAGTATTGAGGTTCGCCATTGTTTTAATGCTTATTTGATTTTTCATGTGTGTTAGTATTTGTTTTATACAGTTGAATGTGCTTGTATTTGGTGCATATATGTTTGTGATTGCTATTTTTTCCTCTTGGATTGTTCCTTTTACAATGATGCAGTGACCTTGTTTGTGTCTCTTAATTAGTCTTGGCTTGAAATCCACTTTACCTGCAAATAAAATAGCCACCCCTGCTTTTTTTTTCTGAGTTCCTGCTGCATAGAGTATTGTTTTCTATCCTTTGACTTTGAATCTATGAATTTCTTTTTTAATTAAATGTGTTTTTCATGTGCAGCATTTTGTTGGATCTTGCTTCTTGATCCATTCTGCTGGTCTGTTTTGATTGGTGAACTGAGGCCGTTTATATTGATGCTTATAACTGATATGTACTAATTTATACTTATCATGTTCTTTTCTTGTCGATTCCCTTTTTTCCTCTTTGGTTTAATCACTTGCCTTGCCTGGTGGATTCCTTCTGTTGGGATTTATGGAATTGTAGTCTTTGTTATTTCATTCTAAAAATATCCTTCAGAACATTTTAGAGTGCTGGTTTGGAGGTCATGAATTTCCTCAGGTGTTCTTTGTCATATGAGGAAGTACCTTATTTTTCCATCAATTTTGAAAGATCATTTTCTGAGTACCTCAGCCTGGATTGGAAGTTGTTTCCTTTTAGGTCTTGAAATACTTCATTCCCTACTCTCCTTGACTTGAGGGTTTGTGTTGAGAAGTCTGCTATGATTCTGATGGGCTTTCCTTTGCAGGTGACTTATTTCTTTTCTGTAACAGCTTTTAATTTAATATTCTGTTCTTGTGTTAAATTTTTGGAATCTTGACTATTAAATGCCTGTGTAGGTTTTTGTTATTGCTTTCATTTCTGCTTTTGTTTTGTTGTTGTTTGGTTTGGTTTGGTCATGGCTAATTGGAATTTGTGTATCTCACTTATAGCGTCACATTCTTTTTCCCTTCTAAGGAAGTTTTTCGCCATTACTTCTGTAAATAGGTTTTTTAAATGTCATTTGAGCTATTTCCTGCTTTCTCATTTAATCCAATCAATTTTATGTTATTCTTTGCATCATCTGTCAGTTGTTGGATTAATTTTTCATGGCCCCTTGCTATTTTAAAGAACTCTTCCTTTTCATGATTGCTAACCTCAGTCCTGTCTTCTGTATCTGGTATTCTGTCCTCGCATTGGCTCATTCTGCTGTGTAGTTTCGGTGAAATTTTTAGTCTCCTGGCTATCTGTTTGGGTCTGTTTCATGGATTCTATTCCTTTCCTGTGCCGGGCGCTCATGGGTCCCATCATTCTCCTAGCTCCTCTGTTGTGTGTGTGTGCTTGCTCTAAGGTCACTAAGCATGTCTTTCACTATGTTATCTGAGAGATTATTTTGGATTTGATTTTTTATTTTTTCTGGATCCTCAGTCATCTGCTTGGTCACTCCCACTGTTGCCATGTCAGAGAGTCCAAGCTGGTGACATTCCGATTGCTCCACCTCGTCATGGTCCGAGTTGGCCTTTGGTGAGCTGGCTGGCTGGAGTTGCATCTCACTTAAGTATCTTCTCATTTTCTGTCTTTTGTTCTTAGTTAATTTCTGGGTTGATGCTTATACACTGTGTGGCTTTTTTTTTTTTTTTTTTTTTT
>NDGN011544147.1:0-11117 GCA_002564285.1 Tympanoctomys barrerae
TTCTTCTTCTTCTTCTTCTTCTTCTTCTTCTTCTTCTTCTTCTTCTTCTTCTTTTTCTTTTCTATTTTGGAGGTACTGGGGATCAAACTGGGGGCCTTGTATTGCCAGCTTAGATCTCTTTTTTTGTCTCACAGCCTCAGTTTATTCATGTCTCTCCCTGAAAATCTTCCTTGGCCATCATATTTTGCCACAGTTCTTCATTCACCCCTTGTACTATTCCTTTTTTTCTTTCCTTATAATACCACTTATTATATTATACCTGTACAGTGTTTCTTAACCTGAGTCTTTTACCCTGCCACTATTTTATTTTTATACTCTAGCAAAAGAAGATTTGATATGTAATAGGTGTTCACCGAGTGAACATATTTTAGCAGATAACTGCCATAATTCTTGAATACTTCTACAGTATTCAGAACTTATACAATATATGTTGGATAGTCAAACAACTGCAGCCAATTTTCAGAGTCAGAGTTCTTTAGTTTTAATTTCAGTGTTCACGTTGCCTTCTTAGACTTACAAAATCAAAGCTTCAATTTCTCCTGAGATAAGGATGTTATGTAGGAAAAACACAAGCCATACATTGATGTGATTTTAACCTGAGAGGAACACATTTTCTATTTACACTTAACCACTTCGATTAAGTCCTTGATAATTTATTTCCAGGATTTCTATGTGATGATTGTGCTTGTTGCCTTCACAGTTTAGTGAATTCCCAGTTAACAGCTTACGCAAAGTGAGCATCTAATTGGAACTAAAAAATACAGCTTTCTGCATCCCATTGAGCTCCATCTCGAGTTGTTTCACATTCACAGTTCTTATTACTACTATCAACACTTTCTTCTTGCAAGCAAAGCGCGGTAGAATGCCCAGCAGCTCTGCACACAGCGATCCAGCACATGTGAGCTTCTGCCAGGACAGCGACCTCTTCTGACACCTTTGTGGTGATGGCTGACGTGGCCAGAAATCATTAAGACTCCTAAAATCTTAACAGCATGCTGTTAGGCAAGTTTCTGAAAAAATATAGTATTTTGAGAGGAAAATTGAACGTGGATCAAATGTAACGGGGAAAAATAAAACCCATGCTGAAGACAGCTTTTATCTTCCAAATATGACCTTGATATACTTTATATTTCTTAAAATTTTTAGTCACATAACCCCTCAGGCAGTCCTGCCTCAGAAACCGGGGTTCCAATAATCCCCTGCAGCCACTAATAGTTCTAACAATGCCTGGCCTCCGGCAGAAGCACTTGTGCAGGTGGGAGGTCTCTCTTGAAGAGCCCTGGAGTCTGCACCTACACCCCTTAGGCAAAACCTTTTTAATTAGCTGCATATCCCCATCACCTTTCTCTGGTTCTGTTTTTTTCAAGTTCTTTCCAAATTCAGAAAAATAACTTTTCCTTGGTTTGTCTCCATGGCAACACCTGTCTATTTTCTCCTTTCTTGGAGTGGGAAGGAAATTGATGAAGAAGTATATTAGATAGAGAGATAGATAGATAGATAGATAGATAGATAGATAGATGATAGATCTCAGCTCTTATTCTTTGGTTCATTGGCGCAGCCATCTACTCATCCAGGAAAGAGTTACTAAGTTATGTAATACATAGCAATTATTAGCTTTAAAATAAACTTCCATGAAGCATTGTGTAATTTAATATTGACAGCAACTCCAGGAGGTGGAAAAATACTGATTTTTACAGATGGCACAATCTCCATGGTTTAGAAACAAAAGCTGACTTCAGATTTGAACCCAGGCTATTTGATTCTAAAACTTGTTCTCTTCTTTCCTTATATGCTGTTGTGTAAGAGACGAGAAGGGAGAAGGCATCCTATATGTATCTCTTAAAAATAGGGCACATATGTCAGGTTAAGTCATAGAGAGGGGAGGTGAAGATCATAAACATCATGTGATCGTGCATGTCTGGGGGCTCTTATACTTATTTTCTTTTCTGGTTCAACACTGAAAATGACTGGAAGAAAATTTTACTATTATGATTTATTTAGGAAAATACTGAGGCATAAAAATGATGCTACTGAGAAATGGGTATTTTTTAAACACAAGGTAAACATGGACGTATAATTTGCCCTTCCATAGTGTATCCAATGGCCATTTATTACATGCTTAAGTGGTAGACTCTTTTCTAGACACTGATTACTTCCTTTTAAATAAGAATATCCAACTTCTTGCACTTACAAAGCCTACACTTAAGAGGAGTACAGAACGCATGACAAATGTTCTCTTCTTTCAAGCGGTGGTGTTAGAGAGGACAGTAAGTCATATGGTGAGGACTAGAGGAGGCAGCCAAGGCACGGTGCTAGCTGTACCAGAAGGAAGGGTGTAAAGGGAGGAAGTCAGGAAAGTCCAGAAGGGGAGCCAGGGCTGCACCAAGGGGAGAGCTGCTGACCGGTGGACAGCATAGCAGGAACCAAGGGACGGGGGCAGTGGCAAAAGAGTGTCGTGAGACCAGACAGCGCAGAAACCAAGTCACACGGAACCATGAAGGCAACGGCCAGTTTGAATTAAGTAATGTAGGTCTTATCCGAGCAGGAGAAATCACGTGGTCAGAATTAGTTTCCAGGAAATCACATATTTAATGTAAAAAGTGTAAAGAGGAAGCAATAAGACTCACTGGGAACTTACCATAGCAATGTGGGGGAAAGGTAGCAATTATTTAGATAGGAAGATCACAATCCAATGATAAACTGGATAAGGAAATAAACTCTTGAGGAAATTTTAAACATTCTTTAAACTTTTAAGGAAAGTTTTGAGATAAACTTTTAAGGAAAACTGACTGAGTTGACTGCTAGCCTGACTGTAAATGGAAATGTGAAGTTGAATATAAAATCGGAGGAGTCTTCATTTTATGAACTAAAAACAGAGAGGATGGGGGTAGCATTCAAGGGGTGGGTGAGGGAAAATTCCAAAGGTATTTTGGGAATGTTAAGTTTCAGATACTTCTTAGACATTGCATAATTCAAGGTAGAAGTCATAGGGGGACATAAACATGTAGTAGAATACAAGAAAGATCTAGCTATGGTGTAATTGGTGAGGGGGTGATGAGTCTAAAGTGAAATGTTTTGGGCTCAAGTCAGAGAATAGGTAAAACTTTTACATGATCAAAAGAAGGAAGAAGAGTTAAGAAAGAAAGAAAGAAACAATGTGTGGCCAGTAACATACAAAAGATCAGGAGAGTGACATGTCCCCAAGACCAAGTAAAGAAAGTCACAGGTGGATTGATCAACAGGAGGAACCATTCATCAGAGTGGGAACAGAATGCAAATTGGGTATTGACCAGACGTCTCAAAAGAAGAATATTCGGGTGGCTTTCTATAGTCATTTGAATATTTTAGACTATAGTACATTCAATATTACAGTCATTTCAAACTTTTTGAGAATAAACACTTGATTGAAAAAAGTGATGATAGAGATGGTTGGAGAGGGAGAACACCTGTAAAGTATTTGTACTTGACCCTGTGTCAATGCTTTATGAACCTTCATTTTATTTCCTTTTTTTTTTTTTCTGTATTTTAGGGAAGGGCCTACAGGGGGTCCAGGGTCTCACTACTAGATCGGAATCATAGTGATTCTCCTATTACAGACTCCCTAGTGCTGAGATTACAGGCGCGCGCCACCATGCCCAGTCTCAGTTGCTGTCTCAGGGTGTCCCAGGGGTGGAGCTGGGACAGCAGGCCCTGGGATTGAACCCCAGGCCCCTGATTTTTTCCATTTTTGAAGTGAATCTTTATGTTATAATTCTTCCTTCTGCCCTGGCAAACCATTCTCAACCCAAGTAAGGAAATGATTTTTTTTTTTTTTTAGTGTAGCTAAATTTTTTTTCTAATTCAAATTGAGTTTGTATAGAATTATGTTTGGATAGATTTATGGCGCCATATGAGATCAGGCACATTTGGGGTGGTAAGGCCATGGAAAGTAGAAACATAGAATTATAAGAAAACATGAGGGAAGAATTTTCTCTAAAAAATAGAAATACTGTATTAAAAGTTGGCAGTATATTTTTGGAGTAATTGCCTTCCAGTTTTGCGTTTGGCTTTGCAAGTAGCATATAATTGTAATTTAATTTCTAAAAATAATTAATAAAAACATGTCCTTTCATCTTCCATTATAAGTAGACTTAGATTGCTTCCTTTATACCACAGTGCCATTGATATCTATGGCTGTAAACTACCAGGATTCAAAGCCCTGTTGTGTCTTGTACTTTATAATACTGGGCCGGACAGTTACCCTCTTTTGTTTTGGTACTGGGGGGTGGAACCAAGGGCTTCACACCAAATGCTCTACCACTAGGCTACATTGTAGTCTGCTGTGTTGTTTCTCTTTTTGTTTGGAGGTTCTGGACATAGTGTGACTTACATAGCTGAGGCTGGCCTGGAACTTTCGATCCTCCTCCCTCAGCCTAAGTAGCCAGCCTTCGAGGTGTTTGCTACCACATCCAGCTAAGATGTTTGACTTCTAAATGATTCTATTTCTTCATGTGAAGAAAGCAGATAAAATTACTAAACTCCCGCTGAACTGTTGGGAGGCATAAACGTGTTAAAATACATGGAATGTTTAGAAGAATGTCTGACAGAGAGCAGGCTCTGTATAGAGGTTATGATCATAACATAATCATTACCGTGTCATTATTGTTCTTCAGACAATGTAATTCTACTTTAAAGGAGATGTGAAGGCGAGTCACTAGATATGCTTCTGTAAGACCAACCATTAATACTCTCTAATTATGTTTTAAAAGTTTTTAGGAGAAAGACTTAATTTTCATTGTTCATTTGAGTTTTGAAAATGGCATGATTTGATTGTATTTGTAAATCTACTCTCTGCTTGAGAAGTCATCTCTGATCTTTTATTTTACTTCAAATCTTTGCGTTAGAATTAACTCCCTCTTTTGGACTGTTTTCCTTTTAGTGCCCTGTGGAGGAATTTTAACTAAGCGCAAAGGGACTATTTTGTCTCCTGGTTACCCTGAGCCCTATGACAACAATCTGAATTGTGTGTGGAAGATCACTGTGCCGGAGGGAGCTGGGATTCAAGTAAGGCTCTTTCATCTTTTCTTCTTTTCACTGTACATTTGAAGTTAATATTTTCAGAGATGGCAGGATGAATATTACTTCTGAAAGTCTAGCAAGTGGCCTTGACTGACATGGGTGTGTTTAATAATTTAATAGAAAGACATTTATTATTAACATTTTTTCACTTGCAAGTAGCACAAATCCAATCGAATATTGGACAAGGTTACAAAAAAGTGTGCTGTCTCACCTAACATGGGGTCTTGTGGTAAGATGATTCCAGGGTCGTTTCAAGGGTTTCTCTTGTGTCATTTTTGGCATGAGTTATTTCCAATACATGAGGTTTCTTTTTTCTTTCTTTCCTTCTTTTTTTTTTTTTTTTTTAATGTTTTAGACAGGGTCTTGTTGTGTAGTCCAGGCTAGCCTCAAACTCACAGCAGTCCTCCTGCCTCAGCCTCCTTAGTGCTAGGATTACAGGTGTATGGCCCCACACCTGGCTGACCTTAGTTACTACTGCCTGTCTGTCCACCACCATCTCCATATTGAGCTCATTTCTTGGTCTTCCTTTTACAGTCTTGAGATGGCTGCAGCTTTTGGGCATGATAGCCTTATTTGGCAACAGCCAGTAGCCTAGGTTGAAGGTCCCTAATTTATGTACAACTTTTTCATGGTTAAGAACATTTTTGGGGAATTTCCAGCAGCTTTTTCCTTCTGTTGTATGAAATAAGATTGAAATGATGTCTATTCCTAAACCGTTAACTAGGCAACAACCAAACATTTTCCACTGGTTTAGCTCAATAAGTCAATATTAAGTGCAATGAGTAGTGGACAAACAGCTTGGTTTCCTCCTGTGTACAAGCCCCTCCTTTAATGGGTCTCTGAGACCAAGGAAGAGCTACCAGGCTTTTTTGTTTTTTGGGTTTTTTGCTTTGTATTTAGGACAGGGGTACACAGGGTGTCATACATAGATTGGACTCACAGTGATCCTCCTGTTTTCAGCCTCCCAAGCACTGGGATTACAGGCCCACAGCACCATGCCCAGTCTGACCATACTCCCAGCAGGCCGGGTAGGCACAGCATCTTGGGAATCAAAACCAGCCGCTACGTTGTACCTAAGCAGGTGCTTTAGTCTGCTGAGTTATCTGGCCAGCCCCAACCAGGGTATTTTAGTTGTGTCCTTACCCTGCTTTTTCTTTTTTTTTCCTTGACAAATTTACCATTATTTTGTTTTACAAAGCAATTATTTCTGGATGAATGGATGTTATCTTACTGCTCAGTCAGTTTGTGCAGCAAATTAACAGCTTGTAGAGCACAAAAATAGCTTGCCTACTTCTCCACTTGATTCATAACGGTTCACTGTAGAAGAGAGAGACACAGCGGCTATGTTGAAAGTAACCAGAATACCATGCACTAAAACTGAAATTAGGGACTCGCAGCTGAAGAGCTCCTCATGGTGTGTGAAGAGGCTCTGGGCTGCCTCACGCCACAAACAAACCCTCAGGAAACCAAACCAAAACCACCCAAACACACCAGCCGGCCCAGCTGCCTGAAGTTAGTGAAAAGTATTAATTTTTACTTTGAAAAGTCAGCTTTTTGAATTTATGTTTATGACCACCCACTGTGTTTTCACTTCAGCTTCTTTTTGAAACCTCCAGTTCAAAATCCAAAAATGACTTCTCCCATTTTTTTTTTCTCCAAAATTTTTGATTTTCTTAGTGTTCTCTGTCTTGGAATGACTCCTGCATCTGTTTCATGGCCCCTCCCAGCAACCCTGTTTTGTTGTCTGCCTTCTGCATTAAAAACTGGTCAGGTTAGCTGTCTCAGTCCTGTCAAAAAAGTCTGCTGCTCTCCTTCCACACCTTCTCTGCAAGCCTGGGCCTGGGTGCTGGGTTGCCCCAGTTCATTCTCTCTGGGGTACACAGGACGACTTCCTGAAACTTGAAATCTCACAGAACCACTCTCCTACTTACAATGTCAGTTGTCCCCATCTCTCTAAAAAGCATTCACTTCTCCTTTATATCTTCTCTCTTTTTTGCTCTCTCCTGCTCATACTCTATTTATTTGTTTATGTTTTTATTTAGTTTTCATAAATAAGGCTTTCACTTGGCTAGGGACTCTGCATGGTTTTCTTTACTTACATCTCTCTGCAATTTTTTATCTTCCTTTGGCTTGATTTTACTTTTGATTTCTCTTGAACTTAAATGTATTTCCTGTGCTAGGCCTTCTGTAAACTTGAGGAAAGATTAAGGTCCCTTGCTATAAGTTCTCAAAGCTCCCTATAAGGTCTTCAGGGTAAAACTCATCACATTTTAGTATTATTTCCCCAATTACCTGTAAACTCATGAGGGCCGTACCCAGTCCTTTCTGGCAGCTACCACAGGGCCTGGCAGTATAAACTTACTCAATGTTTTTAGAATAATCAGTGACTACCTCCACAGGCAGTGGAGTTTTGGCTGCGTTAAGAAGTGGGCATGATTTAATGAGCTAGGAAAAGGTTTGCAGAAGAGCTGCATGGTATTCCGGGGGCTTGCACCATGCACTATTCCAAACTGGACATGTACCAATGACACTAGAGAACTTTTCACCTAGGAAGTATATTGCTTCATAATTACGTGTCAGAAAACTAAATTTAAGTTTAGCAATAATTTATTAAACTTATAAAAAATCGGACTTTTAAACACTGTAAAAGACTAGTGACCATTTTTTTTTTCTAATTTATCTTTTACACAGATACTCTTTTAGGATGATTAAATCAAAGTCATGAAGTCATACATACATATATTACATGACATTTGAAATTTCTCTAACTTCAACTGAAAGTTACTTAGCTGAATACATAAGGTTTAAAGCCAAATTTAATAGTGGGGAGAGGTGGAATACATATAAATTACAGATAAAATAGGATGGTCATGATGGAAAAATACAGAACTATTTAAAATCCTGAAAAAAATATGATACTTCAGAATGATTTG
Organism: Tympanoctomys barrerae; assembly: GCA_002564285.1. Lineage (NCBI taxonomy): Eukaryota > Metazoa > Chordata > Mammalia > Rodentia > Octodontidae > Tympanoctomys > Tympanoctomys barrerae. The sequence continues at coordinate 7,992 of NDGN011544147.1, forward strand.
GAATTCTTTGGAAATAGCATCAATAAATGCACCAATTTGTTATTTTAGTATTACATGAAAAATGGATATGAAGTTCAATTCCCAGCTCCACCAAAAATAAATAAATAAAATAAAAATATAAAAGCAAGAGAAATGGATGCAAAGGAATGGGTAAATTTGTTTCCTTCTTTATTGTAGCAGGGAGTAGTAGAGGCAGAATCCAAAAAGCCACTGCACTGAACACTAACAGTATTAGTTACCAAAAAAAAAATCTAAATGAAAAATCATGGAAAAAATTTTGGGCATATAATTTGTGAATATGTAGCACGGTCATCCAAAGTTTAGATAAATTTTCCAGAAGCCTTGTGGCAAACTGCATTCAGTTCCTATAAATTACATAACAGATTATCATGAACTTGACAACTACAACAGAAAATTCTTCTTTCATAGTACCAGAAGCCAGCAATCCCAAATCAGCTTTAGGGCACTGAAATCAAGATGCTGGTAGATTTACCACCACTTCGGGGTCTACGTAATTTCTGCCTCAGCTTTCAGCATGGAATTGCTGCCTGTCTTCCTTAGATTCTGGCCATATCATTGCAATTTCTACCTCTGTGGTCATAGTGTCATTTCTCTCTGAGTTTTTGATTGCATCCTTTTATCTCAAGATCTTTAAATTAATTACATATAAAAGATGTTTGCTTCAAATAAAATATATTCCAGGTTCCAGGTAATATGTTCTGATATTTGGGGCAGCCACTCTTCAATCTTCTACTCAATAAATCCAGAATTAAACATTTCTTCCTTTCATACTTGGAATAGGTTTTCATGGAACTAGCTGAATTTTGTTCTTGCCACGGCTCTGCTTTCAATAACTTCGCAGGGAAAAAAAGATAAATTATTTTTTATCATTACCTTTCACGTTCCTTGTCATATACCACAATATTAAGCAACACATGTGCCCCTTGGTCTTCAGCTCTGTTCTTCTTCCATCCGATTTACTTTGGAATTTCATTCCTTTGCATTGCAATAGACAATGAATATTTTTCCTCCTTTATTTCCTTTACCAAATGTAGCGTTGAATTTGAAGCATAGTCTTGATTCGGTTCCTCCTCCCACTTCTAAAACCTTTAGTGCAACACTGAAAGCATAATTACAGCTCCAAGTGCATAATTATTTTGTGATATTCAGTCTTTAATGAATGTCTTGCTCAATCTCTTTGCCAAGATTCACTAAGTACTTGATACACACTAGACACTGTGCTAAGACCCTTATGCATATTAACTAATTTAACTTTTACAATGAATCCATGAATTAGATACCTTAATTACAATGATTAATGTAAATAATCTGAGGCACAGAGAGATTAACAGCTCTCCTAGGGTAATATTCCAACAAGTAGAGGGAGCCAGAAGTTGCAAACCCAGGCATTCTCTTCTGCTGCGTAGTCTGGTATTTATCGCTTAAACACTATTCTTTTTAGTTTTTCTATGCTTTTCTAACTTTGCATGCTTATGTCCTCTTATGTAAATACCCTCCTCTGTGACTAAATTGGATTACTAATGGTTCGCTGAATTCAGGTCATGATTTTCCTCAACTATTTTTCGCATACTCAATAATTTCCTTCAGTGGAAAACCTCTTATTACTTTAAACTAAGCCCAACTGTCAACTCTTGCTTGAATCTTTACATTTTTCTTAGTGGCGCAATCTAAAAATTTCAGATAAGGTGCAAGAATTATTCATTATGTAAGGAAGTGGTGATTACATTGCAAACATACAGCTTTCATTCTGGCTTTCGTCTTGCCTGGGAGCAAAGCCATCAGGTCTAAAGCCAGGCAGGCAGGCAGGATATCTTTCGCCATGTGGCACTCACCCCTGGAAGAGAGGTGCCAGCGTTCACCTGAATGGAAGAATGATGATAGACTCTTTGCACAAGAGAAATGCTCCATGAATCAAATAGTTACAATTACGCAGTGAATAAGACTGCTGCCTGAATTTATAATAGCATTTGCCTTTGTAAATGAAATTTAACTTACCAAAGTTTTCCTTTTATTCTTTTAAAGCGACAAAGTACTATTAAAGAGCTGAGTGGATCATCTCACATTTATGAAGGTCCCGTGGGCTCCTTCAAAGGCTTCAGTTGTGCCAAGTGACACCCAAAATGACACATGTCTCTTCATTTAAGGGAAATTCATAGGATGTGAGAGAATTATACCCAGCATTTTCCTTCTAAACTTTGTGGATCTTTATGGTGATTTCATTATTGTGACTCCATTTGTGCAAACCATCTTTGAAAGTTGTATCCAAATCTGGTTTTGATTATCTATGTTGAGATCTATTTAACATATGGACAGGTGATAATGAAGTTAAAGATTAAAAGGAAGATGACAAATTGAACAAAGACTATCCAAGGACAGGAATACAGGAAAGAACCTAGTTACTATGTGTATCATAATGTTTGGGGCTGGCGAGACAGCTCAGCAGACTAGGCACTGGCTTTGGCAAGCACAAGAACCAGGGTTCAATCACTAGTCCCGCCCCAACTCAGAATGGTGGTGCATGCCTATAATCCCAGCACGGGGAAGGCTGAAAACAGGAAGATCCCTGTGAATTTGAGCTGTGTGGTGAGACCCTGTACCAAATACATAAATGAAAAATAAATAAATAAATAAAATAATATAAATAAATAAATAATATAAATAAAATGTCCTAGTTATATCATTTATCTATAATCAGACTCACATGTGCAAACCTTGTATTGTCTTGCTGGTGTGAGAACCTGAAAGAGTAAGTAAAATCTGAAATGTACAACAGGTTCTGGGAAAGGGAAAGGATGTGTTCAATGGGAAGGAAAACCTGGGAAGAAAAGGACAAATGAAAGAAGGGAAAAAGTTGTATTTAGGTATCTATGTAGAATAGTTTTGATAATTTCATTGCTGATTTCTGCTGGTGTTTTGAAAGAAGAAGTTAATGCTTAACTTATTTCTATTATTTATTATTTTTTTATTTCTTACTTTTTTATTATTGTTTTGTTTTTCTTTAAACCAATCTTGCATGTTCATATCTGATAACCTGAACAACTAACTTGAAGACAACATCATGTCATATAGCAACCATTGTTGAATTCTTTTTTTTTTTTTTTTTTT
>NDGN011544147.1:11167-21291 GCA_002564285.1 Tympanoctomys barrerae
TTTTTTTTTCCGGAACTGGGGATTGAACTCAGGCCCTTGCACTTGCCAGGAAAGCACTTATTCTACTGAGTCATCTCCCAGGCCCTTCACTGTTGAATTTTATTACTTTGTTTAGTGAAATTTTGTATTGTTTTTAATGCTGTTTTCTCTATCTCTATTTTGTATGCTTTAAAAAATAAATAAATCAAAGTTCCTTTATGCCCCTAGACCACCAACCTGATTATTTTCTAGTCACTAAATAAAGCAAGTCAGAAAGCTCAATCAGAGACAAGATTTTCACACCCCAAAAAATCAAAGGTAAAGAGTTGTTTGGAAATTGCATTGCAAGTCTTAAGAGGGCACTAGATTAACCTAAGGCTTTTAATGTGGAGAATACTCTGAGGTTGTGGAGACATTCTCTGTGTTCCAAGAACCACTTGATTCATTGTAAGGCTCTTCTCGTACCATCAGCTCCTGAAGGCCGTCACCGATCGTGGTAAGATCAGGTCTGCTCTTCAGGCCAGGGCCGCAATGCTGTGGTCCAGTGGGAGAGGACTCTGCTCTTCAAGGAAATGGTAGAATGAAACACACATTTCTGGTTAGCAATATGTATTCTTATCAGCAATTGCGATTTCACAGGTGCAAGTTATTAGCTTTGCCACTGAACATAACTGGGATTCGCTGGACTTTTATGATGGGGGAGACAACAACGCTCCAAGGCTTGGAAGTTATTCAGGTAAAGACAAGATCTTAGCTTAATGAAAGTATTGATACAATTAGGAATATAAAAATATACTTTAAAGAACTCTGCAAAACTTCAGCATTTTATAAAATGCACACAGCGAAGAAGATTCAAATTTGCAAATATTAAAGCTAATTTAAATATGGCTGCTTAAACCTTACAACATTCTGATGATAGATATGTAATTAGTTATTAATGCTTATATGCTAGTGGCAATATTTTTGTTGAGTTGTGGCTCATGAGTAATATGTGTCTCTTCTGTGAAAAGAAAAATGAATACTAACAATTAATGCCTTGGTATTGATAATTACGGAATATTAATATGAATAAAATTCAGTACCATCATTAAGATAATTGTGAGGCTATGCAAGCTAACAAGTACTACAATTTCTATTAAATAAGAATGAAGAATATGTAACTTGTTTCCAGAAGATAAATAAAGTTATTCAAAATTATTATATCTATAACAATATCAGAAAAATACAATATAAAATAGTCTGATTTGTTTTAGAAGATGTTGACTGATTCTTAAAGTTCACTTGTGAGATTTGTTAAGGCTTTAAGGCTAATTTATGCAATAACCTAATAACTCACGTACAGACATTGAAGAACTTTGTTAGTTTTTACTATTATATGTTTTAAACTCTAGAGTTACAGTTAGAAACATAGCTAATCTCTTAAGATAATCATTTCAGAGGTGAGCTTGAACTAATGTAAATTTTTAGATTTTAGAGTATATTTATCCATCATTACCAGTGAGGAAAGGAAAGATATATGGTATCTCAGAGCAAGAATGACGGGGCCTAGTAAACAGAAGCATAGAGCTTCCAATAGGTCGGCACAGTAAAGGGAAAACCTCATTAAATTTTCAGCATAGCTTTATTTTTGAGTTAAGTGCAATTCTTTCTTAATAATAAATATAAATGTGATCAAAGTGACTTAAGAAACAGCTATTACTTCCCCAGGGCCCGCTCTGTGCGAGTCCCGTCCTGCATTTCTTCCTGTGATGTTTCTTGAAGTTCACAGAGTGACTGAAGTTTAGAAAAGCAAGGTGCGCCCCACGGGAGAGCTAAGGATAGGTGAGCTTGGGTCCCAGCTGGAGTGATTCCAGGCAGAGCACTTAGTCACTGGGAGCCGCGCAGAGAGCAGTGAGTGCCCTTTGGGTCTGTGTTTACCTCTGTCTGCAATGATTGCTGTCAGCACACAAAGGAACCCACAAGAAAAGAGAAAGCAAAAACAAAACCAGAGAATCCGTGCCTTCTGTAATGAAATTTTCCTGTTCTCTCCTCGAAGTCATCTGGGGAAGGTCAAAAACTTTGGTACAAAGTGAATGTCAAATAGCTACTTACTTATGGCAAGATATTTACAACACTACCAACGCATATGTTTATTGAACTTTACTTCAAAATACAGCTTTGACAATCATTTTTATACTTGTCATTTGAAATTGCTCGCATTGGCGTCAGAAGGTGCTTGTATTGTAGTCAAGAAGTAATTTGTTCAAATAAATACTTCATATTTTCATAACTCGATCCTTGGATTAAATAAAGTTGATTTTCTTCACAAGCTCAGTAGAACTTCAATACAATGCACTGAAGAGAGATAAAGCTAATGTTAATTCACAGCTGAATTTTTTATAAGCTAATAACCATGTTTTCTTTCAGAGTGGACATATATATGTATGTATGTATACATACTTTCTTCATAAAAATAAAAACACTTAATATATTCCAAATGCATAAAAAGTCTTAAATTATTATGCTTTAAAAATCACATTCCATTTTAAGAATTGAGTTCATAGTAGCTCATTCATAAAACATTGAAATCTACAAGAAATTCAAAACATTTATTTTAGGTGACAAGTACAGTTTATAGCCTTGAGTTTTACCAATCTTTTTTATTCTTACCTAGCTTTAAGTAACTATCTAAAGTTATCTTAGAGGTTAATCTCCTTAGGGACAGGATAGGCAGAGTGAAATAGGATTATGGAAAAATATTTTTATTACAAAGTTCTTGCAAAACATATTGACTAATACACTACTTCAGTGGTAACCTGCTGGCTGCTTCATATTTTGCTTCCTCAGGATTATGTGATTATTAATTTCCCTTCTCGATTATCTTTTCAGGAACAACGATACCCCATCTTTTGAATAGTACATCTAACAATTTGTATTTAAATTTTCAATCTGACATCAGTGTTTCTGCTGCAGGCTTTCATCTTGAATACACAGGTAAAAATAATGTCACATAGTAACTATTCTGGAAAATTATGGCTCTCTATGTTAAAGTCTGTTTTTGTGAATATAAAAACCATATCGACTTTGTGAAGGAAATATTCAGGCTTATTGAAGATTTTTGGAGATGTTGAAGTCTTCCTTCCATTGATTTGCAAAATTATATGGATAAAATGCTTGTTTTTTTCCAGGTGTGGTGGCACACACCTGTAATCCCAGCACTCTAGAGACTGAGGCAGGAGGTCACTGTGAGTTCAAGGCCAGCCTAGGATACATAGTGAGTTTAAGGCCAGCCTGGACTACAGAGTGAGACCTTACCTTAAAAAAAAAATCCTAATTATTTTACCATGGTTTACAACTATTTATCTTTTCGTTGTTGTTAGAAAAATTAACGTGATATCTACCCTTTTATCAAAATTATAATGTGTAATATACAAGTAAATACAATCCCAAAGATATGCAGCAAATCTCCAGATCCCAGTCCTTTTGTGTAACTGAGCTTTTAAATTTATTGAACAGTAGCTTCCTATTTATCCCCAGCAAGCACTGTTCCACTATGTTCATATGGAACTATTTTAGAGGTGTCATGTAAGTGGAAGCATAAGATTGTGTCCCTTGTGACTGGTTTATTTTAATACGTAGTTCCTGCCAGGTTCTATATTGTTGCATATGATAGAATGTTCTTATATTTTAGGGTAATAAAATAAGTGTTCAAGCCTGTTATATGTTTTTGTTGACCATTCATTTTTCGATGGGCACTTAGGCTGCTTCATCTTATGAGTATTGTGAGAAGGGAGTGCAGGATCTCTTAGGTGTCTAATTTCAGTCCTTTTCCATTGAGACTCAGAAGTGCGACGGCTGGGTTGCATGGTAGAACTAATTTAATTTACTTGTGGAGCACCCTTATCAGGCACCATGGTGGCACTACCAGGCTGGATCACAGTGTACAGAGATTCTGGTTTCTCCACGTCTCAGAAGTCTCTAATTTTAATATGTGTTCCTGGGGTGGTCATTATTTGTGTAGGGCATTATTTTTATGTCGCTGATTATTTATGTGTTCTATGTTCATATATATATATATATATATATATATATATATGCTGGTCCTCTTTATCAGATTATTTTCTTGCTATTTGGTGTACTTTTATAGAGGGTGGGTGTGTATTTTTGAATATTAGAGTTCTTCAGATATAGGGTTTGCAAATATTTTGTTCAATTTTCAATGTTTTCCTTCTACTCTGCTGATTGTCTCCTTTAATTTGGAAGTGTTTCCTTCTTTTCATTTTTACGGAACATTTTATAAAGGATGACCATGAAATATTTTTAAAATGTTTGGTAGAATTTACATGTACATCTATTTGTTTCAGGGCTTTTCTTTATTAGGAAGCTCTTGGTGACTAATTCAATCTTTTCACTAGCGTTTTGTCTGTTCAGATTTTCATTACTTTTTTTTTTTTTTTACAATTTGGTCTTGATCAGTTTTATATATTTTAGAAATTTATCTACTTTTGGTAGTTTATTCAAATGTATCTACTTTTGGTAGTTTATTCAAATTTTTGATGTACACATTTTCAAAGTAGTCTTAGAGTCCTTTTTTTTCTATGTTATTAATTGTAGCATTTTCTCTTTTATTACTAGATGTTCCAAGTTATGAAAAAATTTGACTCCTAGAAATATTAACAGTGAAGTTAAAATGTTTTTTCTTATTCACATAAAAAGTATTTATCCGAATTTTCTGAAAAGATTTTAGATTTATAAAAATGATACTCAGACCTATTATTAAATATCTATTTGAGATATGGTGTTGCTTCCTCCATCAGCTTGTAGCAAGCACAGCCAAATGATTCTTAGGGCAAGGATAGGCCCACCTTTGTCTCCCTAGAGTGTTATCATCATGAGTCAGGATCTGCTTCCACATATAACAGTGTCTGCTTAGGATGCCATCATGACGCTAGCACCACGTCCAGTCCTTGAAGCTTGCCTGTCACTCACAGTGTATGTTTTAGGTACGTCAGTGGGCACGTGAACATAGCACCTGCGAGGGGAATTGACAGATGTGTAGAGTGGACATGTGTCGTGAATATTCATGTGCCCACTGTGATACTGCTGTTCCCAATGGGCTCTCTCCGCGCTGCGCACGCTCCTGGCCTCTGCCTCCTGAAGCACCCAACCTCTCCTGGTCTTTGCTACTCAGTTTTTCACGCAAGCATCTTTGCCTGAGCTGGAAGCTCTGATGGAAGAGAAACTCCCAGTTAAACAGAAGAGCCTTCGCCCACAGACATGTGCCAGATAAACACTGTGTGACCCATTTCCCATGACTGTAACAAGCACTTCAGGTCATGTCAGGGTTTCGAAGCTTGCAGTCCATGATGCAAAAGACTCATTGCTTTTTGGCTTTTTGTGGGGGTGCCAGACGTCAAAGGTGGGGAGTGCGGAGAAGAGCAAAGCTGTTCATGCCCTGGCTGAGAAGGAGAGGAATGGAGGAAGGGGGCTGTGGCCCAATAGGTTCTTCAAGGACATGTTACCAATTACTAACAGCTTCTAAGAACACCTTCAAGAGGGCTATTTCCCGATCATTCTATAGGAGGGACCAAGACATTACCACGTGGACCTCTAAACACAACTACGAATCACACTGTAGCATTAGTGGATTAATTTTGTTTCTCATACAACTTGCTCTCCTTCTGTTGCTAAACTCAGACATCATAAATACATTATTTTAATATAGAGTAGGACACATCCATAAAAGATGCCTTTATTGAGACAATAAATATTTGTAACACCATCGATAGGCTAGGCAGTAAACTCAGAAAAGGACATGTGCAAACAAATGTGTCCTAGGATCTTATTGGAAGAAATAGCAGTCTAGTAGAACAGATTTTGTTATGTGCTAAACAAAATATTTGGGTGGAGCACACCAAAGTAATACGTCACTGGCCTCACTTAGGAATTTCAGTGAGTAAACAAAGCTGACACTCGGGCTTAGTCTTAATAAATAAGCAGAAGATTCACAGTTAGACAAGAAAGGTTGTATACTGTCAGTAGAGGAAAGTTCATGTTGAAGCAGAGCCCCGATACATGGCCCAACACAAGAACTGTTACTTTTTCAGTAAGAAGCTGGCATGTAAGGTTTGAAGTAAAAGCAAGATCTGAGGCTGCTTTTGAAGATGTGGTGACTACTAAGAGTTATGTAGAATGCCACAGGAGAAGTCTGCCTCCAATTAGGAGATATAGTTAAAAACAATGTATGTTTTGTTATTTATAATAAAGATCATTATTTTTCAAATTGTTATTTTGGATAGAAAATCTTAATTGTTTTCTATAAAGGAAATCTGACTGCCTCCTGTCCAAAAATATTAGTGGTTAATAAAGGTTGTCTACTTACCAAATTGCAAGTTTCACTGATCATCTCTGGGGAAAGTAAGGACTAATTGCTTTAAATATCATAATTATAATTTTAGAAAATAAAATCTTGGATATAATAGGCAAATTAGGTATCCTAGAAGTATGTTAAATCATGATCTTTTATTTTATCCATTTATTTATTTATTTATTTTCATGTGTTTAGTACAAGGTCTACAGAGTCTCACTACACAGATCAGACTCATAGTGATCCTCCTGTTCTCAGCCTCCCAAGCACTAGGATTACAGGTGTGCCCCACCGTGCCCAGTGTCAGTTGCTGTCTCAGAGTGCCCCAGGGTGGGACCAGCACAGCAGGCTGGACATTGAACCCCGGTCAGGTTCATTACTTAGAAAACCAGTTTAGTGCCTCACTCCATGAAGGGCATTGTTTAGAACCTTAGCAGAAGTGGGGGATGAATGTCGTACATCTCTTTCTTAATTGAGCATGATTACATTATGTGGCCTACTTTCCACTCTATACTTACAGTTGTTTAACCAGTGATGTTACCACTAGCTATGGTTGCAGAACGAACTGTCAGGGAATGCCAACATGTTCTATGGTCATTTTCTGAATCACATTAAATAGGTGAGAATTTAGCATTAATAGTGAGTATGCACAAGAACAGGTGACTCGTGCTGGGGCTGGTGGCACCACCTTGTATTCCAGCACTTGGGAAGCTGAGGTCATGTAATCCAGCCTGAACTACACAATGAGACCTTGTCTCAAAAACAAAACAACCCCCCCCCGTAAAAAAAAGTCCGCAAAACCAATCATACATTGATAGATTCTATGTCTAATTTCCTTAAATAATATTATTGAGTCTTCTAATAGTCTAGAAGCTACTCAAGGAAATGACAGTTTTTCAGCTTTGATTTAACATTTTGAAGAACATCATCCAGATTCAGACTGGTGCCTAGGTACTTGTTAGTCATTATATGTTTCTTTTTGCCTGAGACAAAAAGGGAAGGATAAAATTAGGTATTGCACTAAGACAGCAGTGTGTAACTCTTAGTAGTCATCACATGTTCAAAAGCAGCCTCAGGTCTTGTGTGACTTCAAACCTTACATGCCAGCTCGATTGAAAAAGTCACAGTTCCCATGATAGGCCATGTTTCAGGGCTCTGTTTCTAAGTGAAATTTTCTCTACTGACAGTATATACCCTTTCTGGTCTAACTGTGAATCTTCTGCTTATTTATTGTTTTTCTTTCTTTTTCTTCTGGTACCAGGGATTGAACTCAGGACCTTGCACTTGACAGGCAAGCACTTATTCTACTGAGCTATCTCCCCAGCAGCCCCCCTCCACTGCTTATTTCTTAAGACTAAGCACAAGTGTCAGCTTTTTACCCTCTGAAATGCCTGAATGGGGACAGTGAACTATTACTGTAGTGTGCTCTACACTAAATATTTCTTTTAGTGCATAACAAGCAGTGGGTCATTGCTTTATCCTTCTCTGTGCTACTGGACTGCTATTTCTTCCATGAAGATCCTGGGAAGCATCTGTCTATGCACATCCTTTTCTGAGTTCATTGCCTGCCCTATCGACAGTGTTACAAATATTTGTTTCTTGAACATACATTAAAAACCACAAGACAGTAACATACTAAATTAGGATCAGCAAATATTTAAACATCACAATGAAGGGCCTTGACTATGACATCATCTCTTGAATGATCCCTTTTAAACTGAAATAGCAAGTATTGAAAACTTCCTGGAGCAAAGTAAACATAATTAAAAATACCACTATTATAAAAAGCTTTTGTTATAAATAATAATAATTAAATTATTAGAATATTCCTTGAGAGACAAAGAACTTTCTTTTTGGATAAATTGAATAAATACCTCAATAAAAGGTGTATTTAATAGTATCTTATAAACAAACTCCAGTTGCATGTGTGGTTTTAATCAAAGTCAGTGAGTGGATCAAATCATCAATTTTCTTTAGAATAATTCAATATAAAAATGAAAGGATGTGGAAAAATAGAGGAAAATAAAATAGTGTAGTTTACAGAAAAGAGGGACAGGAAGGACAGAGGAATAGGTAGTGAGATGAAAGAAAGAAAATGATACATTAAGTAAACAGTAGTGACACACATGCTGGAGGATGCCTGATGTTCTTTTCTTAATTTTAAAAAGTTGGATGTTCTTCATGCTTTTAAATTTATTGTTTGTCTAATTAATAATGTCACTAGCATAGTTGCAAAATATTGAACTTAAATACAAGAGAATACGATAGACTGAACAAGAAAATTTAAGCATTAAGTAAAGCCTTACAGATTTAGAATGGCTAATAAATGCCGCCCTGGCTTTTAAGGGCAAACTTACAAAAGAAGCATGACAGCACCTTTGGCTCATTTAATAATAACAGATTGACTAACAGCTAAAATACTTGATGAATTCGGGGCTGCGTGGAGCAGCTGTAGCCGGGGACAGAATCCAGCAGGAAGGTCAGAAAGGTTGACTGCTCACTCGGTGCACACGTGACTGTGTTACTTCCAGAATCTGGAAAATACAGTGTGAAGGACTCATTTCTTTTGTAAAGTGAAAGGCCATCTTTATTCCTGGCAAGTTAAAAAAAATTGGTTTCTTTGGTTGGAAAATCACCCATTGTACGGCACTTCTAGATCTTTCCATTTGTTGAAGATTATATTAGTTGAGCTTAAATTTTAGAGATCATCATTATCTTTTCATAACTTTTTCAGTGCAACAGCTCAGAGATCTACATTCTGGAAGAGAAAATTGTGTGCATGTGTGTTTTTTAAAGATAGCTGGCACATAGTAATTCTTCATATTTATGGAGTACAGTGTGATTTTAACAAAACTGTGTACATTATCAAGACGATTGGTACATATGAGATATTTATCATTTCTTTGTTTTGGGAACATTTAAGGTCTCTGTATCTGCTGCTTTGAGATGCATAATTAAGTGTCACCCATCACAGTTACCTTTCTGTGCTGTAGACTACTGGAATCCTTTCCTCTACCCCAGCAGCACCTCTGTGGTCATCCACCGTCCTCTGTCCACCCCTCCCTGATGCAGTGTTTCTTGTCTCTGGTCACCACTCTTCTCGCTTCTTCAAGCTGACCAATTCTTTCAGTTTTCACAGATAAGTGAGAGTTTGCAGTAAATGTCATGCTGTGCCTAGCAACTCACTTAACACAGTCTCCCCATTTCCACTCATTGCCACAAATGACAAGATTTCCACTGCGAATGGTACAATAGAGTGTGTCAGTTCATCCACACCACACCTTCTTTCCCTAATAGCTAGGACGGTGCCACAGCTTGGTACAGTGAGTACCATTGCAATAAATACTGGAATGAGTTTTTTTTTCTCAAAATACTGATTTCTTTTCCTTTGAGATATGTTACTGGATCACATATTAGCTCTAGTTCTGGATTTTGAGAAGTGTCTATAGTGTTTTCCACAATGCTTGCACTAATTTACATTTCCTTTCAAGAACTATCAGAATTGCTTAGTTTCTAAATTTAGATACTTAGATAAAGCAAAATGCATGAACAGTTGGGTACTAGGAGAGTGGTGTGCTCGTGCATGGTCGTATTAACTTTTTTCTATCAGGTAGACAGGGCTGTCATTGCACAGCTTTCCTACTTTGTGGCAGTCTCCAAGATGAACGTTCAGCCCACAGGGTGACATAAGGGAGAATCACAATAGGGAAATGAGAATCTCATAATAACTCTGTGAAGCTCAGCAACAGATGCAGAAGGCTTTAAGATTTTCTATAAAAGAAGGACAGATTTTTTTTTT
>NDGN011544148.1:866-13911 GCA_002564285.1 Tympanoctomys barrerae
GGATTGAACTCAGGCCCTTGTGCTTGCCAGGGAAGCACTTATTCTACTGAGTCATCTCCCTGGATCCAACATTATTACTTAAAAAGAACAAAATGCTAGATATGATGACACAGGTAACCCGAGCACCCGAGAGGCTCAGGCAGAATGAGTGCAAGTTCAAGTCCCACCTAGACAACTCAGCAAGCATCTCTCAAAATATAAAAAAGGCTGTTCAGTGGCACTGCACCCCGAGCTTATAGGGCCACCACGAGCAGAGCTGGCTAACAGCACCCACAACATCTCCCACACCCCTCATGCCCACAAAGCTCCAGTCAGGCTCGGGGTGCAGTGAACAGGCCTCCCCAGTACTGCAGGGCCCCCTACTGTAAGGCAGTGGCCTCTAGCTCCATACAAGCACATGCCTGGACCCTCTGTAGGTAGAGGGCATGTGGACCAGGGGAAGTCACCTGGCTGTCCTAAGGGCCATGCTGCACCAAACAACCTGGCCAGACACCAGCAAGTGGGCCTGGTAGATCAAAACCTTGGCTCATCTTTTTTTTGTATTGGGAATTGACCTTGCGCTTACCAGGCAGGTGCTTGTACTGCTGAAATGTATCTTGGTCCATACGATTTACTTATCAACTACGCTCATTCTTTGTCTACCTCACTAGATGTGAGCATCACAGCTCTGGGATTTTTGTTTTATTTTGTTTTGAGACAGGGTCTTGCTATGTAGCCCAGGCTGGCCTGGAACTCCCAGCAATCTTTCTGCCTCAGCCTTCCAGATGTTGGGATTATATGTTGTTCTATCACACCCAGCTCTTTTTTATTTTTTTGATCTTTTTGACACAGGGTCTCACTATGTAGTTTAGGCTGGCCTTGAGCTTACTTTGTAACCCAAACTGGTCTTGAACTCACAATGATCCTCCTGCCTCAGCCCCCTGAAAGCACATTACAGGCATGTGCCACCATACCTGGCTAAACCTCTTTGGTAGACTCAGCTTAACGACTCACCCATAGATAATCAAAGAGAGTAACAAATTTATGTATTTAAAAACTCCTATAAAACAAAAGAAAAACCTAAGCAAAGCCAAAAACAATGCCAAGGAGGAAGAAAAATATTTGCAGCTGGAAATAATTAGAGATCCAAGTCTTAATATGTAACAAACTAGGGCTGGCAAGGTAGCTCAGTGGTCTAAAGTGCCTGCTTAGGCAAGCTTAGGCAGGCACAAGGGACCACGGTTTCCTCTCTAGCACCACATGCTGTGCTAGCCCTGCCCTTAGAGCAGGCTGAGTAGGAAAAAAAAATATCACAACTAAAAACTGAGACTAGCTAAGACAAGGGCAGATACTATGAACAGATAATTTAAAACCTGTCTGCTCCATAAACACGAGGACTATCAACTTTGATAATAAAGTGCAAGTTGTACAGGCAATGTTCCCCCTTACCAGCAGAGCTGTGAGCAGCAACAATCCCAGTATGTATAGGGAGGGATGGATGTGTTGTAAACCGTGTGTGTGTGTGTGTGTGTGTGTGTGTGTGTGTGTGTTTGCACCTCACCTTTAAAGGCTCAGCTCAGCTATTACCTCACTCTAAAAATCTACATAGGCTAAAATGTGACGTGGCATCTGCAAGATGTTTTCTACTGTGATATTACTTTAATAACAAAAGGAGAAGTCAAACGTCTACCAATAGAAAACAGGCTGAATAGTTTCAAGGTATCTACACAAAGAAGAAAAATAGGAGGAAGACAGCTATGCAGCTGTAAAAATAAATGTGTTAAAATTATAGAACCTGCTATCCTATATATCAGCTGCTTACCACATGGCTTATATGGTAGGTGTATGTTTACCTTTGTAAGGAAATACCAAGCTGCTTCCTAAACTGTTTGTACTATTTTACACTTTCTGTATAGTGATAAAAATGCAGATGCCTTGCCTCATGACAACTGCCAGGTCAGCCTTTGAAACAGTAGCCATTCTAATGACTATTTGGCAGCAGCTTGGAACAGCTGTAATTTGTATTCCCCTAATAACTAATAATACTGGGTATCTTTTTATATGCATATATGCCATCCTCAGCTCTTGAGGGAGGTATGGTAGTTGATATGTTGTGTCAACTTGAGATGTGATGTCTGAAGCCTGCATGAATCGACTCCAGCCTGTGGGGGCCCCACCCTGCAGGGCAGGAAAGGCCTGCCCTGGGGTGTGACGGGTTTGCTCTGGGGTGCTATTGGGCCCACCCTGGGGTGCGATAGGTTCCTGCTGAGGCGTGAGCAACAGGGCTTCGCCAGAGCTACTTCGCACAAAAAGTATACATAAAGGAGTTGAGGAAGGCCTTTCCACTGCCAGCCCTCCAGCTCCCTTGGAGGAGTCCCATCTTCACTGCGCCACTTTGTAGCTGTGTCACTTCGGAGGCACTCTGATCTTCATGGTGGAGTGCCGATCTCCGCGGTGTGGAGTGCCGATCTCCGCAGTCAGCGCAGAAGGAAGAGAAAGGCTTGATGGATGCTGCAGCTGCTGCTCCTCCTCTGCTCTTCACTGTTTTCTGCCATCATAAACTCTGCCATTGCCTTGGAGCCAACCAAGTATAGACTGAAACCTCCACAAATTGTGAGCTAAATAAACCTTTCTTTCCTTCATTTTGAGTGTTGGGTATTTGTCTCAGCAACAAGCGAAAAGTTTAAGACAGGAAGCTACCTTAATCTCCTATTTTTCAACTAGAATTTGATCTTTTTAATATTGAGCTTTTAAGAGTCCTGTACATACTGTAGACCCAAGTCCTCCCTCAGATACATGATTCGTGTATATTTTCACCCAGTCTGGGGCCTAGCTCTCCATTCTCATGATGTCTTTTGACACATGTTCTAAATTCATTTTTTAATTTTTGTTATTTTAAAGAGAATAAAAAACTAATAGATAAGGCATTAGAAATGATAATAAAAAATAAGTGATAGGTATTCAACAATGATTGTTATACTGTACACTGTTTTTAATACAGTTGCTCAAATTATCAGATATAAGCATGTAAATTGGTCAAAATAAAATTTTTAAGCATTAACTGCTCTCTTCGAAAAAAAACAACATGAGTAGTACAATCATCTTAACTATTCTGTGTACACACATACATGATTTTTCCTCTTCCTGTTTTTCTTTTCTTTCCCTCATCCCAATTATTCATTCCTTTTGAGCAGTTTCTTTCTCTTTTACTATATCTATTATACCTTTCAGATTTTACTTACTCTTTCAGGTTCTTACACAAGGGAGATAGTACAATGTTTACAAATGTAGGACTGATTTATTTCATTTATGAGTATAGCCTCTACTTGTATCCATTTATCTATAAAAAGCCTCAAATTTATCTTTATAGCTGAGTAATACTGTTTGTTTTTGCAGTACCAGGATTGAACTCAGGACATTGTGTTTGCCAGGCAGGCACTTATTCTACTGAGCTATCTTCCCAGCCCAATACTATTTTATAAAAATATTACATCTTTAAAAAAAACTTATTAAGTATTTATTTGGTACAGGGTCTCACTGTGCCACTCAGTCTCATAGTGAGGCTCCCTAGCGCTGGGATAACAAGTGTGTGCCACCATGCCCAGTTTCTGTGGCTGGAATGGCACAGGGCCAGCACAGCATGAAGTAAGTACCAGGGATTGAACCAGGGTCTTTGCATTTGCCAGGCTGGTGCTTAGACTACAGAACTATCTCCTGCGCCCTCACATCTTTTTAATGGATTCCTCAGTTGATGGAAAAATACTCAGAAGGGGAAGAGCTGGATTGAATGGAACTTCTGAGCCTAATTTTTACAGAATCTCCATACTCATTTCCTCAGTGGCTGGCCCCATTCATACTCACACCAACAGAGCACAGTTCCTTTTCCCCAACAGCCCCTGCAGCATTTGTTATTGGTTTTCTTTATGACAGCCAGTATTTCTGGGCTGAGATGGAATCTCAGTGTTAATTTGTATTTCAGTCACTAAAGACGTTGAACATTTTTTCATATTTTTCTTTGCCATTTGCATTTCTTCCTCTGAGAAGTTTGTTTTCATCTCAGATGCCTATTTTTGGATTGGGTCTTTGAATTTTGGGGAGTTGCTTTTTAATTCTTTATATATTCTAGATGGCAGACCTTTGTCTGAGTGACTGTTGACTAAGGTTTTTTTTTTTTTTTTTTTCCCAATGTGTGGGTTTTCTTTTCACTGTGTTGATTTCCTCTGATGTGCAAAAACTTTTCAATAAGATGAGATCCTGGTTTTTGTTCATGAACTCTCTGTCTACCCCTTTCTACCTATTTTTCCTTCCACTAGATTTAGTATTTAATATTTAGATTTTTGATCCATTCTGACTTGAGAGACATGGGTCTAGTTTTAGTTTTTGGCATGTGGAAAGCCAGTTCAACCAGCACCATTTGTTAAACAGGTTATCTTTCTTCTGGTGAGTATTTTTGGCCTTCTGTCAAAGATAAGGTGGCTGAATATATTTGTAGTTGTGTCTGCATCTTTTAATTTATTCCACTGATCCTCCTCAGGTCTGTCCCCCCACCCCCAGTACTGTGCTGATTTCATCACAGTACCTCTGTAGCATGATTTCAAGTCAGGGACTGTGATGCCTTCTGACTTGTCTTTGTTGGTCAGGATTGCCTCTGCTATTCTACGTCTCTTGTGGCTCCAAATGACTTTTAGTAATGTTTCCTCTAAATTGATGAGGTACACTAATGGTATTGTGACCTGCATTGCATTGAATTTGTATAACATTTTTGGGAGTATAGCTATTTTCACAATGTGGTTCTTCCTACCCATGAACAAGGAATGTCTTCCTATTGTTTGGAATCCTCTTCAATCTCTTTTTTCAGAGTACTGTAATTTTCATTGACTAGATCTTTTACTTCCTATATTAGATTAATTCCTAAGTATTTCACTTTTTTTTTTTTTGGATGCTATTGTATAGGCTGTGGTTTCCCTAATTTCTCACTCAGTACATTTTTCCTTTGTTTACAAAAGTACATTTGATTTTTGAGTGTTGACTTTTTAACCAGCTATGCTACTGATTTTGGTTATTAAATCAAGTAGTCTTTTGGTGGAGTTTTTGGGACTTCTATGCAGAATATCATGTCACCTGTAAATAATAATAATTTTGCTTTTTTCTTTCCTATCTTTCTTCCCTTTCTTTCTCTACCATAATTGCTCTGGCTAATGTTTTCCAGCACCAAACTGAATAGGAGTGGTGAGAGTGGACATCTTTGTCTTGTACTTGATTTTAGAGCAAAAGTTTTCAGTTTTTGTCCATTCAGAATTCTCTTGGGTGTTGGTTTGTCATAGATGGCTTTTATCAGATTAAGGTAAACAGAATCTTTTTATGATGAATGAGTGTTAAGACTTTATCAAAAGCATTTTCTGAATCTATTGAGATGATCATATCTTTTTTGTCTTTAGCTCTGTTGATATTGTGTATAACATTTATGGATTTGTGTATGCTGACCCATCCCTGCATCCTTAGGATGAATCCTACCTGGTCACAGTGTATACTCTTCTTGATGATTTACTGCATTTTATTTGCCCATATTTTATTGAGAAATTTTGTATGTGTATTACGCAGATTGGCCTACAGTTCTCTTTTGCAGCTATGTCCTTCTCTAGTTTTAGTATCAGTGTAATACTTGCATCCACCAATGAGTTAGGGAGAATTGTTTCTTTTATAATTTCATTGAAGAGTTTGAGAACTGACATTAAATCTCTAAATTCCTTGAAGAATTCAGTTGGGAATCTATCAGAACCTTGGCTTTTCTTTGTTGGTAAGTTTTTAATTACATTTTCAATTTCATTAACTGATACTAGGTTATTCAGAATTTTTATATATTCTTGATTATTTTGGTAATTCTTATGTATTCAGGAATCTGTCCATTTCTTCTGTTTTCCATTCTCTCACAGTAAAGATTTTTGAAGTAGTTACTGGTGGTATTCTGATTTTCCACAGGCACTGTAGTAGTTTCACACTTATCATTCCTTACTGTATGTATGTGAGTTTCTTTCCTTTTCTTTTGATGAGGCTGGCTTGGGATTTATCAATTTCATTTAATCTTTCAAAGAACAAGTTCTTTGATTTATTCATTCTTTGTATTGTTTTCTTTATATCAAATGTATTAATTTCTGATCTAACTTTGTAATTGTGTCCCTTCATTGGGCTTTGTTGCTCTTCCTTTTCTAAGAGCTAGAAGAGCAGCATTAGGGTATTTATTTGTTCTCTTTCTGTTTTCCTAATATGAGAGTTCACCACTATAAACTTTCTTCTGAGGACTGCTTTCACTGCATCCCACAAATTCTGTTAATTTGTGTTTCAATTTTTGTTGAATTGTAGATACTGTTTAATTTCTTCTTTAATTTTCTCTGTGACCCATTGGTTGTTTAGGAGGGTGTTATTTAATTTCCATGTGTTTATGGAGTCTTACAATTTCTTTTGTGGCTAATTTCATTTCATTGCACTATGGTCAGATAACATGCATGATATAATTTCAATTCCCTTGCATTTACTGAAGCATGTTTTATGGACTTGCACGTGGTCTATTTTAGAGAATATCCCATGGGTGGCTCAGAATGTGTATTCATTCAGATGTTGATGGGTGGAACATTCTGTAAATGTCTACTAAGTCCCTTTGATCAAAGCTTCGGTTGAGTTCTGCTACCTCTTTCCTAATTGCTGTCTAGTTGATCTATCTCTGAAACAATGGGGTGTTAAGTTCCCTCATTAAGACTGTTATAGGTTATCTGATTTCTACATGTTCTTTAAAATCTGTCTTATATAGTTGGGTCCTCCCATATTTTGTGCATATATACTTATGACTGTTATCTCTTCCTTTTGAAATTTTTACCTAACAAGTATATAGTGACCGTTATTTCATTTCATCATTCTTGAAGTTCACATTGTCTGCGAGCAGAATAGCTACCAGTGCTTGTATCTGACTTCCTGGCACATGGAGTATTGTTTTCTAGCCTTTTGACTTTCAGCCTATGAATATATATTTGAGTTAAATGTGTTTCTTGTATACAGCACATTGCTGGATTTTATTTCTTGATCCACTGTGCCAGTCTATTTGATTGGTGAATTGAAGCCATTTATATTGGTGGTTATAATGTATTGTCTTACCTTTGTTGTGTTATTTTCCTGCTGTTGGTTTCCTACCTTTCCCCTGTTTAATTGCTTGCCCTGCTAGATGGTTTCTTTCTGCTCTAGTTCTTGGAATTGTGGTCATTTATATCTTTTTCTATAGTATCTTTCAGTACTCTGTGCAGCTGGTTTGGTGGTCATAAATTTCTTCAGTTGTTGTCATGGAAGCATTTTATTTTTGCATTAATTTTGAAAGACAGTTTTATGGGGTACATCAATCTGGGTTCCAAGCTGTTTACTTTCAGGACTTCAAATATTTCACTCCATGCTCTTCTTGACTTGATGGTTTGTGTGTTGAGAAACCTGTTGTGATTCTGATGGTCTTTCCTTTGTATGTGACATGTTTCTTTTCTTTAATAGCTTTTAATATGCTCCCCTTGTGCTGAATTTCTGAAAATCTTGATTATTATATGTCTGAGTGTAGATTTATTTTTGTCAGTGCTAACTGGAGTTCTATATGCCTCACTTACCGGTATGTCAGATTTCTTTCATATGCTTGGGAAGTTTCCTGCTATTACCTCTGCATATAGTCTTTTTATTACATTTGTGTTGACTTTTTTTTTTATGTATTTAGTACAGGGTCTATAGTGTTTCTTTTTCTTTGACACCTATCAGTCTTCTCTTATTTTTCTTAAAGCTATTCCATTATTGGTTCCTTGATATTTTTAAGAGATTTTTCCTTTTGTGGTCACACACTGCAATGATATCTTCAAAGTCTGAAAGTCTCTCTTTAATTTCAAATAGTTTTGCCAGGTATCAACAGAATTTTTAATTTCTTGGATATTTCTCCCAATCTGTTTCATACATTCATAATCTTTCCTACATTGTCGATTCAAGGTTTCCATCATTTTTCAATGCTCCTCTATTTTTTAAATCTATGTCTTCTTTAGATATGCTCAGCAATTCCTTATTTTTTTAAATTCCTAAAAATTTTGTATTTTATTTATTTGGTACAGGGTCTTGCTACACAGTTCAGATGTGTGGTGACCCTCTTGTCTTAGCCTCCCCAATGCTGGGATTACAGGCATGTGCCACCATGCCAAATTTCAGTGGCCTGCTCAGCACATCTGGGGTTCCAGGGCCAGCATGGAATGCAGTACAAGGGATCAAACTTGGGTCCTTGTGCTTGTAGGCAGGTGCTTAGACTGCCGAGCTATCTCCCTAGTCCCAATTTATGGTTATCATTTTTTTTTTTAACCAAGAGGTTATTTCTGATATGCTTCTCTGTACACTCACCTGAAGTTATTTTTCACTTTATTCACTATCATTTCAGAGGTTTAAGGTCTGTGATTTCCAATCTCTTCTATGTTGATATCTCCTGGAAGTGTTCTGAGTGGGCTCGAGGGCTGCAACTGCATTTTTGCTCCTTCATCCTGTCATTTTCTATATCAGAAAGAACTCTTTATTTTGGTATCTATGATATCCTTGTGAAATTTTGTTAGTAGGTAGATATATCACACTATCAAGTCCACTCTAGGAAAAGCCTGTTTTCAGGGATATTTTCTGTGTGTCGAGATTCCTGGTTTGTGTCTGTGTCAAGATCCTGCCTTTCTAATTAACTGAGAGTGGGATGTTGGTTTCCCTTTCTCACTATCCTGTCTTTAGCTGTAGGGCCATGAGGATGTTATCACCCCAGTGCTTCCTAACATTATTGCCCAAGGGAGAACAAGTGATTAAAGCAGATACGATTTCCTAGCCACAGTAGTACAATTAGCAGTAATGATAACATCAAACAAAATTTAGAAATTGACAAAATTTTGTAACTATTGATTCTATATGTTAGATCATAGGAGTAAAGTCTATAGTTATATAATGGAACAAATCATAAATTAGAAATTTGTATACAAAGTGTTTCCCTTTGTTAGAATGAATTCACTCTGTTCCTCTGACCAGGTTAGTTGTCGGGTTCCAGGTGCTTTCATGTTACACAGGGTGATGGACAAGGCACCTGGATTCCTCTGGCCAAGCTAGCTGCTCAGGGTCTCAAGCACTCCCGGGCCAGTTGCTGTTCCCATGATATAGGGGAATGAGCTAGGCAACTGGAGTCCTCTGGCCAAGCGAGGTGCCAAGGGTCCTGAACACATCTGCACTGGTTGCCTATCCTCCCTTGTAGGGCCACACATTCTTATTTTAGATGGAAGTCTAATATAGCCAGTATCTTTGAGAACCTGGCTACAAAAATCATGGATGCTCAGGTCCACACTAAAAACTAATATAGTATCTACATAAAACCTATGCACAACTTCCTGTATACTTATAATCATCTGGAGATTACTTAATAATGTAAATCCAGTGTGAGCAGTTGTTATACTTGTAGAATAATGACAAGATAAAAGCCTACATCTGTTCAGAACAGAACCATTTTTTTTCCAAATAATTTCAATCTTAGTTTGATTGGATGTGCAGCATCAAACAGATATGGAGCTTTGGCTGTCATTTTCATGTTGCCTTTCATATGGATCATGCTTTTCATGCCTTATGTTAGAAACGTTATATATAGTTATGCCTCCTGGACAAACACAACAAAGAAGCTATCAGGCAGGCCTAGAGAATGAGCTGCCCACTCCTCTGGACACCACCATTCCAGTTCGCTGTGATGCAGCAGCTTCTGTTGGTTTATTTTATTTTATTTTTTTATTTTGAGATAAGAGTCTCACTGTGTAGTCCAGGCTGACCTTGAACTTGTGGCAATTCTGCCTCAGCCTCCCGAGTACTGGCATTACAGGCATGTATCACCAGGCCTGGATAGCAGGTTTTCTCACTGCCCTGGAAAATTATTTTAATAGCATGACCATATGAAACCATTCTACAAAATACTCTGGAGACCACTGGGGGGCTGGACCCCTTGCGAGTGCCTTGTGAAGACCAGCTGTGCCAGGATAGCCTGCCCCTTGCCATTTCCATGCATGCATTTCCTAGAAGCTGCTACATGCCTAGCTTATGGCTGATGCTTTCCTAGTGTTTGATTCTCAATCACTGTTAAGTATTTCTGTCACTGCCACATATTTGT
Organism: Tympanoctomys barrerae; assembly: GCA_002564285.1. Lineage (NCBI taxonomy): Eukaryota > Metazoa > Chordata > Mammalia > Rodentia > Octodontidae > Tympanoctomys > Tympanoctomys barrerae. The sequence continues at coordinate 11,023 of NDGN011544148.1, forward strand.
AACAACTCAGTGATCAGAATTCCCATTTTATTCTGAAGCAACTAATTTTCTTTTTAATGCTGAGGAAATATTACATTCCCTTCTCTCTGATAAACAGCATCCAAGTTGGAAAGGCATTAAATAAGGGAAAATTTAAGTTTCCAATGCTGACCAAATCACTGATGCCCTTCTTGGAGATAGTTACTCCCATCCTGTTAGCCAGGATGGCTGTCTGTGCTGACCCAGTACCCAAGAACTCTCTGTACGCATGCATCTAGACAGGGATTCACAGCCCTCTGCCTACTGCAAAGACAAGTAGAGTCCAGATAGCAAGAAGAAAGCACCTGTGGGCAGACTGGCAACTTCGCTCAGGGCAGGAATGGCTACGAGGGAAAAGATTTTTGCTGTGCAGAACAGAGAAGGCCCTGTCCTCCAAGTCCAGTTCTGAGGCTGCTGGGTCATTCTGCTAAGTGAGGATGCAGAACTTTCTGGGCATCGTGACTGCCCTGTGAGGTAACCTATGTCCTTCCTGTCCTGTCCCCAGGGGCAGCAGTAACACTCTGAGGCCCCAAAACATCAGCAGGGCCTCCTGATATTCAGTGTGTGGGGACGCAGTCTGAGTGTATCCTCCACCAAAACACAGAATCGACTCTTCTGTCCTATTAAAAACAAATCCTCCATGACACAGAGCTGCTGGGAGGAAGTCTGCACTGTGTTCTTTTTGGAGATGGACACTCATAGAAGAGAGACTCCACAGGGTCTGAACTACTTACAAAGGAGCTGCGTTTCTGAGAGTAGCCACTGCAGAGTGGTAAATACAAGTCAATCATGGCTGATCAACATTCATTACAAAAGCCAGAAGTGTGGTTTCCACTGATATAAGCTCCCAAAGAGCCTGTAAAAGAAAAGAGGAAAAGGGAGCCAAATGTGGAGTGCATGCCAGGACAGAGGAAAGTTTCTGTTTACTCGTGTGATTCCTGAACATTCTGTCTCATTCACTGATACTCACAGAGCCCCTGTGCACTCCATTTAGCAACCTGGGATAAATTCTTACACTGATCAAGCAAAAAATAATTCCTACTGCCCCTGTAAGTGCTGTGATTATATAAACCAGTCCTCTACATCCACAGGTTCCAATCCATGAATAAAAAATACTACACCTCTGCTGAATATCTACAGACTTCTCCTTATGTTCATTCTCTAAATAATACATTATAGCATGTATTGTAAGCAGTCTGCAGATGATTTACAGTGTAAGGGAGGATACATGTAGCTTACATGCAGATGAACCATGCCATAGAAAGGACATGAGCACCCCTGGGTCCGGTGTCAATGTATGAGAGGACCCTAAACCAATCCCTAACAAGTATCTGAGGGACTGCATGTAGTGAGGTGTTAAACATTTTCTCAATGTCCTATCACTGGATAGTTTTTATGTCTTGTTGAGCTATAAAAGTTGTTAGGAAATCCACCAATCTACCAACCAAACAATATTTTCTACTTTATTAGAGAAAAAAAAAGACATTTTTTAAAAATGCATGTGATTAAGAAACAGCTATGTGCCTAGGAAAGAAGCCTAAAACAGGAAGCTGTAACTATGTACTTCAGGGTTATTATATACCAGGCCCAGGCTTACAAACTTACAGGTGCACATGATTTCACACCATTTTTTTTTTCTAAAGAGAGAAAAAAAAAACCCCAAAAATAGAATTTCAAAACAAGATGATAGGAAATCAATAATGGTTACATTGCCTAATGTTACCTTTAAAGTAGTTACTCAGATTACCACACATAGGCATGCAAAATTGATCAAACAATATAAGCACTAACAGTTCCTTTCAATGAACTAATAAAAATTAATAGCAAGTTATCTTAGCTATCTTGTATTTTTTCCCCGTCCTTCTTTCTGCTTTTCCCCCATCCCAGTGGTTCTTTCCTTTTGAGCAGTTTCTTTCCCTTTCACAATATCTATGGTATCTTTTGGATCTTATTTACTCTTTCTTCTTATACTGAGATGATGCAATGTTTACACAGGGAGTCTGATTTATTTCATTTATAAGTATGGTCTCTAGTTGCATACACTTACCTATAAAAACCTCAAGTTTATCTTTCCTTATAGCTGAGTAGTACTCCATTGTATAAAAAATATCACATCTTCCTTACCCATTCCTTGATTGATGGGCATTTGGCTTGTTTCCAAGTTGAGCCATTATAAACTCTGCTGCTGTAAACATAGGTGCATGTATTGCAGTGGTACTGTTTTCAATTCTTCTGGGAAGATGCTCAGAAGGAGAACAGCTGGGTCAAATGGGACCTCTAATCCAAGCTCTTTTAGGAATCTCCACAGTGACTTCCACCACTCTACACTCAGACCAACAGTGAAGAAGGGTTCCTTTTCCCCAATAACCAGCCCTCCCCCACTGTAGCATTTGTTATTGGCTGATTTCTTGATGTTGCCATTCTTTCTGTAGTGAAATGGAATCTCCGTGGTGTGTGTTTTTTTTTTTTTTTAATGTATTTTAGTGCTGCGTCTATAGGGTCTCAATATACAGATCAGACTCGTATTGATCCTCCTGTTTTTAGCCTCCCAAGCTCTAGGATTACAAGTGCATGCCACCACACCCAGTCTCAGTCAAACTCTCAGTGTGCCCTGGAGGCAGGGCCAGCACAGCACACTGGGGATTGAACACTGGTCCCTGCGTCTGCCTAAGCAGGCACTTAATCTGCTGAGCTATCTGGCTGGCCCTCAGTGCTGTTTTAATTTGCATTTCTTGAATCACTAATGACGCTGAACATTTTTTCATATATTTCTTTGCTATTTGTATTTTTTTAAAATTTTTTTTAAATTTTATTGTGTGTGTGTGTGTGTGTGTGTGTGTGTGTGTGGCCAGCTCAGCCCACCTGGGGGCG
>NDGN011544150.1:0-19150 GCA_002564285.1 Tympanoctomys barrerae
TTTTTCAGCCATGTTTTCACTAGTAGTACAATGTTGTCTGTATCTTAAATCAAACACACTCAGAATAAAACCACATGAACTATAACAATTTTTCTTTTTTCCAAAGAGAAAATTGCCAACAAAATTTTAAGAATCTCCTGTGCAGCTGACCAGTAACATTGTGGGTTCATGAAACCTGTCATTTCTGGCCTTTGAGTGGTAGTTACTGTTTTGAGTTTAAAACTCCAAGGTTTGGTGTGGTATTCTCTAAGAACATCTTTTATCTGATTAGTTTCTAGAATAGTGTTTTAACTATATGCTGGAGAAGAGTTTGAGGATGGAATCTGGGCTTTCCCAGACAACCCTGCAAACTTCCTTAAATTACTCAGCTATACTAATCTTTGTTTTCCTGTTCCTCACCATAAGATCAAACTTTCAGGGTTGCTGAAAGGTTCTAACAAGATTATATCTGTGAAATTTAGACATACAGTGCCAGAGACAGAAATATTCTTATCCCTTTTCATGATCCCAAACTAATAATTGACTTTTAGGAATGTTAGAGTAGAGGTAGGGCTATAAGATCATAATAATAATAGTAATAATAATGATGATATAAAAATTCTTCAATCCTTTTTTCTTTGGTAAATTTCCTGTTCTCATCTTTTGCCAGTTTCTCTGCTGTTTCCTCAGCTTTGGTTTGATTTGTAAAACCTAGTTATTAAGGATATAAACTTTATGTTGCATAAGTTGTAGACATTTTTCAGTTTTGCCTTTTAACAGTGTACATGGTATTTCCTGCCATTTTGAAGTTTGAAATTTTCTTTTTATGGAATGAGATCTTTTGTTTCTCTTTAATTCTAAAAAAACATAATTTGTATGACGAACACTGATTTCAGAGCTGTCAAAATGTGAAAAAAAAGTCAGATTTAATGAAAGAGTACTTATGATGCTCAAGTTATTCTCATAGTTCTTGTAATTCCTCTCTTTGGTATCATGTTTGAATGTGTACATATGTTTGTATGTATGTAAATTGGGCTTACATTTTATATTCAAAAGAAGCTATATGGTGATGTATGTCTTTACACAATCCCAGGTACTCTGGAGGCTGAAGTAGGGAGATTCCAAGTTCAAGGTCAACCTGGGTAACTTAGTGAGACCTTTCCCAAAATAAAATTTAAAAGAGTTCTGGAAATGTAGTTCAGTGCTAGAGTACTTGCCAAAATAAAACAAACAAAAATCCAAATGCAATAAAAGAAAAACCAAAAAAGTGACATTACTGGAAATAACAAACACTGTTGTTGTCTATGGCAGTGTTCTTTTTAACCAAGAAAACTCTAGGAAGAATTTGCAAAGAGTTTGAAAGCCCTGGCATGTGTTTCATGCATTTCTGTGTGATGCTTAGTCTTAGTTTGTCCATTATTGCCATAAGCACATGCTGTTCTAATACCTATCTCTGTACCAGTGTAATTCAGAATTTTCCTTAAGAATAGGTTTAATATTTCTTGCCAGCATCTACTACTTTCCTTTTGAGTCCCTGACTGTGGGTGAAAGGTGAAGAGAATACCCAATCTTGTAAAGCAAACCACAAAATAAAAGGTAAAGGCTCTGGTAAAGGCTTTCTGGACAGGAATTGTATAGTTTCTCCTTTTCTATTGTGAAAAAGTTCTTTCTCCATATTAAAAGAATAAGCGTTGGTCTAAGGCCAATAAAAAATCATTTTGTTGAAGTGCGCTAAGAATATGAAAACATGATATAGGATTGTTTGTATGGGAGTAATGACATCAGAAGTACTCAAATGGATTTTAATATATTATACATACAAAATTTAGGCCACTGTCTTAATTAAGACCTACTTGCTCTGGTGTAGGGCATGGTAATCAGTAGTAAATTGTTAGCTGATTATGTCATAATAGTTTAAGACCCATACCACAGACAAGGTGGTGGAAAGTGTAGTAGACACTCATAGCAACACTGCTATGTCTCCATGGTAAGTAGTAAAATGCAACGATTCTTGATCACGTCTTTGTTTTGTTAGGCAATGGTGGCTTTAAAGCCATTAAACTTAAAGTCTTAAAATTGTAATTAGTTGTTCTGAATCTGTGATTTACTGAAGTACTCCCATATAAGACAAGTCTTTACACAGTTTATAAAAACAGTAATTAATAGAGAATTCTTTAAATTTCTCTTGTGTAATATTTCATTTAAACAAATGTAAAATAATTTTAGCTCTTGGAAAATCCTGATATAAAAAAGAATGAGGTGGCTATGATAAAGAGTATTACTTTTAATCTTGTAGACAAGTGGGACTTCTCCATTTACCTATTTAACACACTTTTATAATTTCTCAGAAATTAAGTTGCATGACCCTCTGATTGAATCCAAAGCTGGAAATTTAAATAGATGACTTCAAAGTATTTGGCTTGAAATTTGGCTTCAAAGTAATTGGCTAGAATAGTGATCTATTCTAGGATGCTTGGAAATTCTTATTTCCATTTCACTATGTCAGGGCTTCATGTTCAATGTCTATTGTTAACACTCTTCTAAACTATGTTCTAAGAGCTAAGTACCTCAACCATCTAAGTAAGACTAAATATACCAGTATTTTTACTCTTTTAGAATGATTAGGTTGTAGAATCATGACTCTTCTTTGCATAGCTTTTAAATTGATACAGCTAGGTTTGTCACAAGTTTTTTTTCTTTTTTCTTTTAAAGAGAATAAAAAATAAGATAAAAACAATAAAAATGATAGACAATTTCAAAACAAGATGATAGGAAATTAACAATGGTTGTTATATTGCATATTGTTATCTTCAGGGTAGTTGTTCAGGTTACCAGATATAGGCATGCAAAATTGATCAAACAATTAAGCTTTAACTGTTCCTTTCAACAACTCAGTAGAAATTACTACTATAATTATCTTAGATATCTGATATATATATTTCCCCACATTCCCCCTCAAGATTATTTCAAATCCTACATCCTCTGTAGCTCTTATGTACTAGTTTCCCTGTCTCCTGCTTTGGTAAAGTCTTGAAAAAGAATTTCTTGTTAAAGTATTCCTTTTTACTGTGGTTAATATTGTGTATTCAGATAGCATAACTGGAACATTTTTGTTGTGCAGAAAATGTCCATTTTTGTGTTTTAATTAAAGCATCTTTTACCCATTGTTTGTTATTCCAGTAGTCTCTGGACACCAAAGCTATATTTATGCAGTACAGATCTTTTTTCATTATGCTTACTACAACCTTTCCCAGAGAAATACATCTTTGCCCACTCCTGCTGTGCTGAAAGGTGATACGCACTTTTAGTGTGCACTGAAGCTAATAGCCAGCAATCCCTTGGTGGGTTAAAAAGTGCATGTCGGCCATCTGCTCTCAATTGTGGGGGGCAAAGAGATGAATTATCTGAATTTTGGAATAGAATTTAGGAGGATATTTATTGATTTATTTATTTTTGGTTCTGGGAATTGAACTCAGGACCTTGAACCTGTCGGGCAGGCACCTTGGCCTCTGAACTATATTCCTGGACCCAGGAGGATGTTTATAATATCTAGCTATTCAGAAAAAAAAATGAATGAACAATGTTTGGATATCATTAGTCTAAATATCTTCTCTAAAATAATCCATAATATTTCTTGCTGTTTTCTTATCTTCTCCATTATCTCTCCCTCAAAAAATCTGGCAATAACTAAAATTTATTGAGCTTCTGCCATATGCTTCATATTAGAATCTGGGGATGTAGCAGTGAACCAGATACTTCATAAAGTCTCCTACCCTCAAGAAAGTAACATTTTATCCATCATACTCATGTAATGATAGGACCCCAAAGCAGAATTTGTGTCTAAAATGTAACAAAACTCTAAAATCTATAAAAAATGAAAAGAAAAAACATAACAAAAATCCCACTATATATATCACTTGTTTTACACAATCAGAATTTATATAATTAGTTAATGTGTTATATAGTTACTTTTGCATTCCAATTTTATGGAATTGTTTGGATGAGTTCTTTATCATAAAATGTAGGTAATGTGTAAGATGACTTAAAAATAGTGGAAAATTTATTTCCTAATGAGAAATTATCTTTTATATGTATCTTTTCTTCCCACTGTTTTAGGGTACTTCCCTTACTGCTCCCATGTAAAGCCAAGGCAAGGATAGTTTTTCTGTTACCAAGGCCAAGAAAAGGCTGTTCTAGGTGCTAGTGAGCATGTGGGCATCCTTCTCCTTCAAAAGCATGTTATAAATACTATATTTAGTTTGTTAACAGTATTATTGGCTAGAGCTAGCTACATAAATATTTACACTAATTTATATTTTTTGTTACACTGGTGAATTAAATCATTTTATAGAAATTTTTTTTCTAAATTTAAAACACCTGAAAGTAGATATTTGAATATTGCACTAGGTATATTTACCCTATTTTCTATGAATATCCATAGTGGGATATCCATAGTGTTAAAATTGAACATTGCCCCAGCAGAATTATGATTTAGTTAACTTAATGAAAACACTGTGTGGAAATGAACTTGGATCTTAGACTGAGGATTTGGCTTTTACTCCAGATTAAAACCTGGTTGTTAACCAAATTATATTATTATTCTTTAGTGACAGAAAATGATATCTTACATGTCAAAATTATAGAAGGCTATTAGTTTCTATATATCAGATATTTTCTTGGCTTTTGGTCTTCTGAATCTCTCTTATTTGGGGTGAAATATTTGCTGTATGAGCCTTTGTGGGAGTCAGGAGTCCTCTAGAAGGGACAGATCTTGCCCTGGACGTGAGGCCTAGGATGTGCTGTTGGTTAAGCCAATCAGAATCACTCTCTCAGAACTTTGACTCTTGAGGAAAAGACTCAGTGATACAGAAGTAGTTTGTTAGCATAGGGGACACTGAGAGTCCAGGAACATCATTACATAGTCACAGCTGTGGTGATGAGAAAGATAAAATAATCATACTTGGTTGTAACTTAGTCTCTTTTTTTTCCCAGTCTCCTTTCAGCAGCTCTCATTTTGGCACATTTCCATGTCAGGCTTCCAGCTTTTCCTTTGAGTCTTAAGAGTTTTCAGTATTCTTCAGATAAACGTTTCTTCTTTTCTCCAATATATTCTGCCAGAACTGGTTTCTGTGGCATGTAACCAAGAACCCTGATGGATACATTGTGTGAAAACTGATAACTGTGGCAGATTATATTTTCCAAAATGGTCACACCCATAGATTTCCTATCTATCCTATAGGCTCTTCTTGCAGAGGGATTTCACACTCCTCCACTCAGTGGTAGGAGTTTGTGTTCTCAGTACTGAAAATGATGAGTTCCTAGGGTAAGCCATAAAAGGCAATAAGTATAGCTTTTCCTGGCCTACTTTCTTTCCTCCAATATGTGCTATGGTTTTGTCTGTGTATCCCAAAGGCTTATATATTAAACGTTTTGTTGGCAGCCTGTAGAGCTATTGGAAAATGATAAGAAGTGGGACTTTGTGGGAGAAAGTTAGGTCAATGGGGGTGTGTCCATGAAGCGGATGTTGGGACTCCCAGCCCATTCCTCAGTTCATGATATGAATTGTTTTCTCTTCTGCTTATTCCTACCATGATGTTCTGCCTTGTGTTGCATCCAAATGAGCCAATCAACCATGGACTGAAATTCCTAAAACTGAGCAGAAACAAACTTTTCCTCCTTTTGAGTTAATTTCTGTCATGTATTTGTTATAGCAATGGAAAGCTGACAACAGCAGAACCCTGAGTCCAGATGCTCTGAATCCACCATGTTGGAGAGATCACATTGGAAATACTACATGCAGGATGGGGGTCGAGTGCCTAAGGAACACCTGCTGTTCCAGCTCCTGCCTGTTTGAGTTTTCCAGGTTTAGGAGACAGGACATACATGTTGAGTGAGGAAACTATAAGATAATTTCTCAGTCTCCCAGTCTTTGGCCCAGCTGGCATCTGAGTGGAGCAGATATAAACTATTTTCTTTAGTCCTTGTCCAGATTGCATGTTCATGAGAAAAATAAATATTACTATTATTTTAAACCACTTTGAATTTATTATATAAACCTTATGTACTTGTGCTACTTTTTTTTTTTTTTTTTTTTTTTTTGTACCAGTGATTGAACTCAGGACTTTGCACTTGCCAGGCAGGCGCTTATGCCACTGAGTTAGCTCCCTGGCTGTAAACCTTATGTAGCCAGAATGATGACTGTAGGAAGTATTCAGTATTTCCATTTTATAATTCATGATATTTAGCCTATTATAGAATTACTTGCTGAAAATACCATTAGAGACCTTTATTGTCGTTGGAAATAAAAATATTAAGGTTTTCTTTCATATTGAAATGTTAAAATACAGTTTTTTTCTGGATATTTACAGAAGCATTGCAGCTGATATATTATGGCCATGTCAAGATGTGGTTTAGTAGTTCCTTCTGCAAATGTGGCTCTAAATTAAAATCCATTTCTTTATATAAGTCTCTAACATCATACAAGGAGATGAAAGTGAAAATTCAGCTTTTCTTTTAGGTTGGATTTAATAGGAATGAAGTTTAGAGGGAATTTTAGAAATTACATAAAAGTAGCTGAACTTATCATGTGTTTACGGTGTCAGGAATTTTGTTGAGTTCCATAAGCCTTCTCATTAAATCATCATAATATATGATATATTATATCATATATCTCCTAAGATATATTTTATTTATTCTCTTTGACGGAGGTGGGGCTACATAGTTAGGTTAGTAAAACTTGATTTGGTCACATACATAGCTTGTGCCTGGCATCTGAATCCAGGACTGCATGGTTCTCTGGGATCAGGGTACTATACTTCCATCATGCTGTAATCCATAACAGCTCTGAGTGAGATCATAAGTGTTTTCACTCCTGCCTTCATCTTTCTTACTTGGATTTTCTTTATGGCTCCTAATATTCATGGTTATACACACAATTTTTTTTTCATAATTTCCCTTTTGATTTAGGCAAGGATTCATGTTTTTCACATTTTCTTATTTGCCAGAGATCCTAATTTTAAAGTGACTTCAAAGTGTTCTACTTATTCCATTAGGAAAAGTAGGGAAGTGTAATTTTATAAGGACTTTAATGGCTTTGATGGGACCTTGTTTCCATCATCTATTTTGATCAATTGTACTTTTTTGTAAAAATATCCAAATGACACCAAATGGAGTTTGACATATAGCCAGTGGTAGGTCACTGATCTAGCATGCTCAGTGCTCTGGGTTCGATCCCAAGTTCTGCAGTTTGTGGATGTGGCTTATGCAGTTTAACCTCTAAGGAGGCCCAGAGCAACTACCTTAACCAAGACCCCTTAGCATGAGAGATAGCCCCAAATTAAAGCTTCTGTGGATTTTTATTGATAGGACTAGAAAGCAAGGATAAAGGACAAAAGAAGGATGTCAATGCATGAGTTCATGTAGGGCACAGGGGAAGGGCAGGAAGAGAACAGGATAAGGCCACGGTGACATGTTACTTGATTGACCTTAGGCCTAATCTAAATAGTAAATCAGAATATGGGGAGAACAAGGGCCAGAACATTCATTCCTTAAGCTATGTTTCGATCTTACTCAGATCTGTAGCTCTTTAGGCTATCTTTTAATCTCTAACCGTGTATTCTGGGAGGTTTGGGATTTGTGGCCTCAAAAAGTTCTTTATTTATGCATGTCCATTTCAATATACCTCTGACTAGTGCCCCCACAGTGAAAAACAAAAACAAAAGATACAAAATTGTTTATTTTTCATGATAACATCAGTTGGTTAGTATTTAGTAGATACCTGCTTCTGCTACTTCAAATTTAAATGACTTGTACTAGTAATTGTACTAGTAATTGTGGGCTTCTGAGGAAAGAACCCAGAGACCATTCTGGTTTTGTGTCTGTTTGTGTGTGCATTTTCCCTGCCACATTTGTTGATGTAGAATGGTAGCAAACTGTGCTGCTCCAGTGATGAAGGAGAACAAAGGAAATTATGTTGATGTTGAATGAGATCCTGATTACTTTAGTGATTTATATGTACATCACAGCTCACTTCATCAGCAAAATGATGTATAGGAGAAGACTGATAAATGAGATGTTAGAATAAATTTATTTCTGTGATCCTCACAAAAGGCAAAGACTTTTCTCTGGAAGTGCTCCTGAACATTACTACAGACAGTATGCTGTTACTCTATGCCAGCACTATTGAATTGTGTATTTAAATTTATTTCCTAGTGAACAAATGGCCCCTAGAAACTTTGAAGCCCTGTATACTGTTCTTCAGGTTACCAGAAGTCTTTTCTTGGAAAGGCTCTGTGCAGCACAGCTACAATAGTTGGAGCACCATGCTGGGAGGGCCAGGTCCTATTTTCTCTAATTACACAGAAGAGAATGAAAAAGACTTCATGTAGTGTTTTGAGTATTGTACACAGCAGTCCAAGTCTAGCATATGACAAACCCTTTGCTATTTTTTTGTCCTTTGGGAATGACTTTTGCACCTTGGCAACCATCCATAGGTTGAAAACTCTCAACTATAGAGGAAAAGGATACTTGTAGTAATTATCCACAGAGAAAAGGATATTACCACATTCTAGGGAATCTAGGTTTGCGGGAACCCTACTGAGGAGAAAGCTGTTTTTTTCTACCTTGACATTTAGTCTGCTGTTTCACTGAAGAGTCATAGACTTAATCTGAATATTCTCCCAAAGGCTATTATAAACTGTGTAGTTATGGGTATAAATATGTCTTCAATCTCAGATCTGTAAGAGCTATTGGTAGTAAATTTTCTTTTGATAGCTTTGAGTGGAGAATCTTCACTATTTCTACTAGGCTGAAGAGGAACTTAGCTTCTACCATTTTTAGAGGTTTTTTTATCCCAGTTTCATGCATTTGCATGTGAGATGCCTTTTCCATTGTTGCACATGTCCCTTCAGATCTAGCATCTTTGCTTTCTAGTTATGGCTGGTTTATTTTTTGAGACTGGACTGTATACATACAATTCAGTTTATCACTGCATTAGCACAGGCAAACAAAAGGTTTTTCTTAGCTTTAATGAAGTCTTGGATTGAGAGTTCCAGTAAGAGGGCATGGAAGAGAAGCTCAAGTTTGGGACCTATTTGGTCTGCTTGGGCTGCTGTAACAAAATACCATAGATTAGAAAGCTGAAACTGCAGACATTTATTTTTCATAGTTCTGGAGGGAAGCCGTACAATCAAGTGCTGATTGCTCCAGTCCCTGGAGTGATCTCTCTTCCAGCTTGCTTGTCCCTGTTTTCTGGCTGTGTCCTCACACAGTGGAATGGGCTGTGAGAATAAGCTTTCTCATGTCTTCTTATAAGGGCACAGGTCCTATCCTCAGGGCCCACCTGTGTTGAAACCTGACTAATTCCCACAGGCCCCATTTCCAAATTATAAGTTTTTCTATATGCATTTTGGGTGAGTATACATTCAGTCTCTAACAGTGCCCCTTTCAGATTGGCTTTTAGAATCTACAGATATGTTAATTGGAGAAGAAGAACATAAGAGAACCCTCTTAAGCATGTAGCGAATTTTTAAATACTGTGTCAGGTCTAAGAAATGTAAGACACAGGTAATTCTTTCCAGCATAATGGGGAGCAACTTTGCACATTCACTGCACTTATATAGTGTTAGTGCTCAGTGATAACAGAACACCTTTAAAACTATTTGTTTACGTGATGTTAAAGAATGTCCCTGTGTTTAGGGTTTCCCCAGAAAGACTGCTAAGTCTCCAACATTAATAGACTCAGAACCTCAGCTGTTAGCAGCTGAACAACTAGTTCCATTTTGCTGAAGGATAGTGAAGACATCCTGTGTGCCAGGGGAGATACTTGCCTTTTATTCTTTGAATGTAGTAAAGAAAGAGAAGACAAACAAAATAATGTTTTTGTAGTTAAAAAGTTTGAAAAGTTATATCCTGCCACAGGGATAACTATTTATATGGCCATTTAAATGACCCTATGGTGTACTTCTGAGAAAGATGTTGCTTCTTCTTCACTCTTTCCCTATTTGATGTCTCAGAGTCTTTGGGGGATATAGTTTATGCAAGTTTTAATCTACTTTTGATTGGATTGCTTAAATTCTGAAGCTGAGAAGTTTCATTCCTGGAATAAATAGTCCTCTCTAGAGACTGTAAAGCTAATGCCTTTTATTCCTACTTCATAATTATGAGTAGTAGATATCTCACATGGATGGGAGTATCCTACTCCACAGGAGAGAACGCTTTGCCAGGCCCTTCACCTCAGTATCTGGTACTATAAATGAACGTTTCTTATGTTTCTTTTCACTCGGCTCTCTATAAGTACCAGTGAGTGAGGACCAGCAAAAACGACAAGAGAAAAGAGACAGTTTTTACCTCACAGATCTTTTAAATTAATTGGAAAATGTACTCATGAAAATGCTTAATAAAAGTTCATATGGCATGTAATTAGAATCTAGAAAAAATGGGCAGACAATAAATTTCTCTAGGATATAGGTCAATCAAATCAGCATCTCATGGAATTCTTGTTAAGACACAAATTCCAAAGTCTAACCTGTAGAGAAAAGTAAAATATAAGATATTGGTACTTTGCTTCATGTGTGAGAAAAAAGGGATTTGAAAAGGCAGTGAGATCTGCTTCAACAGAGCTCCAGCATAAGCGCATCTCCGGATGCCCCAGTGTAAATAACTTAGGTGGCCAAGCTCATGCTGGCCAGTGTAAATAGCTTGTATAACCAAGGTTGCTACTGGCACATGGCCACTATCGTGCATTTTGGTGTAAATGCAGACTGCCACGAGGGCTGGGGATGTGGGCACTAAATGCCAAGGATTACTACAAGAATGGGCTGGCCAGGGTGTTAAGGACTACTGTGAGTATACAGTAGCAGGAGGCTTTAAGAATAGCTAAGCAGATGCACCGTGGCTAAGCATGGAATAAAAGTAGTGTGACCCAGTCCATGGCTCTGCATCTTTTTTTCAGGCTGCCAGATCTCAAGCAACCGGGTAACCTGTGAATAGCAATGAGAAGGAACAAATTCATTTATTCACTTTTATGTCTATAGTGATAGATCTATGTACCTCCAAAGAGGCATGTTGAAGCCATAGCCTCTGGACCTGTGATGTGACCTTATTTAGAGATCAAGTCTTGCTAGGCATGGTGGTATATGCCTGTATTCTAGCACTCAGGAAGCTGAGGTAGGAGGATCACAGAGAGCTCAAGGCCAGCCTGGGCTACATAGTGAGTTCAAGGCCTATGTACACATTTTTTTCTTATATCACCTAAGAGACTCTGTCAGTTGTATGAACAGGGAAGGTCCACTCTCCTAATTTCCAGCTGATAATTTTGATAAGAGAGACCTTTTTTAAAAGCTATGAAAATAGAAGTATAAACAACTAAGTTAAAGTTATGGGCCGCATAATTTGTCTAATGGTTATCAAGGATCTGCTCTACAACTTATAGTTTTCTTTGCATATTTATTTTTTAGATTCATACCACATTTAAAAACCAGACAAGATAAAATTCAAATTTTTACTACACGTTATTCTCTCTGTGGTCAGAAGAATTACAATTAAGTGTAAATTTCTGAGAATTTATTGATAATAGAAAGTAAAAATCATTTTCTGGTCATGTAACTATATATTTTAAAAATCTGCATGGCGTTTTAAGGATCCCCATGTTATTTTTTTCCTAAATAGTTTTCAGATACAATTTTATATATATATATATTTTTTCTCTATAGTTAGAGATCATGTATATATCCTTATATGATCACCACTAAAATAGTATGTGTACAACCATTGCCTGTTAAATATAACATCACGTAGATCAAAGAAGGTTTTCAATAGTAATTCTTAGAAGGAAGATGTCTGTATTTCCTGATAGAAAACCATAACATATATTGAATTTGCTTTCCTCTTATCAAAATGCATATGTCCTGTTAGAAATGCTATCTTTTCTTATTCTTGTAATGGAAGCACTTTTTTTCTATGTAGAAGATAGAGAACCAATATAGGGATATGCTTAAAGGAATGTGTGTTAGTTGCCAAAATTTATACTTCCTGAGATGTTTCTGAAAGCATCATAAATAGCATATAGTGAATACCTTCCTTCTAGCTGAGCTTTTAAAATAGCTCATTCAGCATTTTTGTTAAATAATATCCTTGGGACACGAACCAAATAGCATTTCCTGTTCAATCTCATTTGTCATTTCCCTGATTCCCAAAACCAGTCTCCAGATGTCAAAATATGAAGGGGAAAGTGAATGATATTGTTTTTATATCAGCTCTCCCTAAATCAAATTGTTCAATATTTCAATAGGTTGGTTAGTGGTTCCAAAGTAAAAGCCTGACTCTCTGAATTTTGAAATAATGTTTTAGCTTCATTATAATTTAAATACTAACAAATTCTTATACTTGGAGGTCATTTTAGCTAAGTTATATAATTTGCATTTGTAAATTTTGTATATTTTTGCCAGAGTAAAATTATGATGGCCCTGGAGAGTCACTGTAATAAATACTACTCAAACCTTTACAGATACTACACTGAAACTCTGTTGCCATTTTAAATCACCAACATTGTACTTTCACAATTTGGATTTGGATTAGGTTTAGATCATTGCTTTCTGTTTCTTCCATAACCATTTATTTATTATTGATAAGGCTCCAACTCCAACAGACAGAGGAAAAATGTAAAACTTTGCTGGGAAACACCAAAATTGTGCTGTGAAAGTGTTGATTTTTTTAAAATTGGTTTTGGGAGATTTGACTTAGGTATTCTGTGTGCATTTTCAAATATCCAAGTTTTATGATATTTGTTGTTAGGGGAAGTGACTCATGTAGTCTTTTGAGTTACCTTTTATACACCCAAAACTTTAAGAATTAATAGACTCAAATGATTGTAGAAAAGAAGGAGTCATGAATATTGCCTTGTTGAGTTGTTTAAATCAAGACCTAGATAAGTGAGGTGCTTTACCCCAAATCATGAAGCTGGCTAGTGGCAGAGCTGAGATAGGAACTCAGTAAACTGCAGGTCCCTAGTGTATTATTCATTCTGCCATTCAGTAGGTGTGAAACATTAGCCAGCAAGAACATCAGTAGTCACAACATTTAACTTGTTTTTCTCATTTTCTTCGTATATTCTCTTTTTTTCATAAAAATATACACTACAAACCAACCTTTTTCACTTTTTAAATTTTTTATTCAAAGAATACAAAATGTTTAAAAAATTAGAAATGATAGAAAATTTCATTAAACAAAGTAATAGGAATTCGACATTGGTTGTTGTATTGCATAATGTTATATTCAAATTAGTTGTTTAGGTTAGATATAAACCTGCAACATTGGTTTGAAAAAAGTTATAAGAACTTAAAAAAAAAATTAAGCATTAATTGCTCTTTGCGGTAGAACGTCAGAAATCAGCAATACAATTATCCAAACTATCCTGCATATATACATAAATATATCTTTTTCCATTTTTTGTTTTACCCTTTTCTCATCCGTTTTTCCTTCCTATTGAACAAGTTTGTTCCCTTTCACAGTACCTATCATGCCTTTCAGATTTTATTTACTCTTTAAGGTTCTCATACTAGCAAGACAATATGATGTTTGTACATATGGTTCTGATTTATTGTACTTAAATACAGTCTCTAGTTGCATCCATTTATCTATACAATACTTAAATTTATCTTTTTTATAGTTGCATAATACTCTTTTGTGTAAAAAAACACATCTATTTTATTCATTCCTCAGTTGAGGGGCATTTGGGTTGTTTCTAAGAGTTAGCTGTGGCACATTGTACTGATATAAACATGAGTGCTCTTATGTCACTGTAGTATGATGTTTTTAGGGGTTTTTTGAAACAATACCAAGGAGGGGAATAGCTGGCTGGATATGTTTGAAACTGTTTCATGAATTTTGGTTCTTTCCTATATTGTTTATTCAATATTTCCAGTGTTTTCCTGTTCCCTCCTATTTTTAAAAATCTATTTCTTCTTTAGATATACTGAGCAATTATTTCATGATTGTTGTCATTTTCTTTTTTACCTGAGAGATTATTTCGGACCTGATTTCCTCCATACCCTGCTGGAGTTGTTTCTTTACTTCACTTGCTATTATTTCAGAAATTTCAGGTGTGTAACATCTACATTCTTCTATGACCTTGTCTCCTGGGCTTGTTTTGAGTGGGATAGAGGTCTGGGATTGCCTTTTGCTCCTTCTTTTTGACATTTGTTAAGCTCCCAATGTTCATCTGTAGTGATGGTAGGGGATGGGTTGTGGGTGAGCAAGGCTCCCATGAGTGTGGGAGGGTGGGGTAGGCTCACCAATGCTCTTCCTGGTAGGGTTCAGGGTGGCTTCCATCTTGGTGGTGGTGGTGGTGGTGGAGACAAGCTGCAGCTCAAGAAGGATCCAATGATGATGATTGTAGGCTGAAGCTCCACAAAGCTCTGTTGGTGGTGAGTGGGTGCAGGGTGGCACTCACAAGGGTCCCACTACTGGTGGGACAGGCAGCAGCAGCTCAGGAGAGCTGTGGTGATGGAGATGATGGGGGGGGGGCAGCTGTAGCTCATCCAAGCTGTGGGAGGGTGAGAGTGGTGGGCCAGTGCTCACAGGTCCCTGCAGCTGTCCTCTGTGCACCTGGCTTCTAGGACACTGGGAGAAGTGGCTGCACTTCAACTGAGCTCCAGAGAGGATCGCCTTCTGGATTGTCACATAATTGGGAATCATGATCAGTTTTGAAGGATAAATCTAATGATTTTAACACTAGATTCTTTTGATAATTTGCAATTTTACTCTTTAAGAATTTTTTCACTCAAGGGCCAGCCAAGGGCTAGGGAGATAGCTCAGTGGAATAAGTGCTTGCCTGGCAAATGCAAGGCCTAAGTTTGATCCCTGGTACCACCAAAAAAAAAAAAAAAAAAAAAAAGTCAAGGGCCGGCCAAGTAGCTCAGCAGATTAAAGCGCCTGCAAGCAGGCAAGCAGGCTCCAGGGCCTGGGGTTCGATCCTTGGGCCTGCCGAGCTGACCCTGCCCCTGGGGCACGTTGAGATGGCAATTGAAACTGGATGTGGTGGTTCGTGCCTGTAATCCTAGCTCTTGAGAGGCTGTAAAACAGGTGGATCACGAGTCCGATCTAGTAGTGAGACCCTGAATGCCCTTGTAGAAGTAGTAGACCCTTCCCTAAAATTAAAAAACAATTTTTTTTTTTTAGCTGAATGCTTTAAATCATTTTTTGCTGAATCTGTATGCCTCTTTGGCCTTTTTATTATTTGCCTGTGCCTCTTGTGAGACTGTTTCTGGTATGTTACAGTCACGTTACTGATTAAGAACAAGGATCAGAGATGATGTGGGGTCTCACTGTGCGTGGTACGACTTGACTCTGCAGTTTTCCTTGTATGGGTGAGCTGATGGAAGAGCTCTGTACTCTTCACTAGAAGTTCGGCTCGGTTACTACAGCGTTCATTCACTGTTTTAACTTGGGTCATCTCTAAGCTTTCTGCTAGATATAAGAAGAATAATACTTGCCCACTGTGTATCTTAGTAATTCTGAGAAATTTATAAAGGAAAAATTTGTTTTGTTTATGGCCCTTAATGATTTGGTTATGTTTTTAAAATAGGGAATTATAATTATTATCCTAGGCTCCCAGTATCTGTTAGGGAAGAAAGAGATGAAAATGTTTTCTGAGTTGAAAAATTCAGCCAAAATAGTCTAATATTGTTAGTATGTATCCCTCTGAAATTTTAAGATTGGTGTCTTGAGACTAAGAAGTGCTCTGTTCTGCTATTTGTTGTCCTTTGTTATTTTTCAAAATCTTCTCTGAAGACCCTTTCATAGTCTCCTGCTTTTTAAAGCTTCTGTGGTCACTCTTTTCCCTTTGATGTCACACTGAACATTATGAGTTGGCTTTTTTTTTTTTAATTTAATTCAGAACCATCTCAAAAAGGAACTTCAGGGACTACTCTCAAGAAGCATTTAGGAGGTCTCATGTATTATAATTATACTTTATAATATTTGTTAAATTGATTTTGGGGGCTGGGGAGATGGCTCAGTTGAATAAGTTCTTCCCTGGCAAGCGCAAGGTCCTGAGTTCAATCCCCGGTTCCGGAGGAAAAAAAAAAAGGAGTTATTTACTTACAGTTTACCTTTCATTTTTCAGTCTGTCAGCATTTGAGAAGTAAAGAAGGTGATATTTTGTAGAATCATAGTCTGTTTTTAATCAGTTTAGCTAGCATCTTTTTGAAAAGTTTGTTTTTTAAAAACCTTATTTTCCATTTACATGTTTCTTTTTTCCCCCTAAGTTATCATCATTAGAGTATTCAAAGTTAAGTACAGGTTCCTGGACAATGTCCCTGCCAAGTTATCTTGGCTTATTCTTTCAAAAGGAAGTTTATTTTTGTTCACTCATAAAAATTCAAAGTTTAAGATAAAAATATGTTGTCTTAAAGACTGATGACATGTTCAAGATGGTAAGCAGAACTTTTTTTACCCTTTTTGAAAAGTAAATACAGAAGCCATTGTGAGCAGTGATGCTTCATGATTCATTTTCCACTACTAGAGTCTTGAAAAATGATAAAACTCAGTTTTGAAAATACTATGGCTGGAAAGAAAATATATTTATTGGCTAGTAGACTTGTGTTCTGGAAGCTTGTCCTAGGGTTGTGATAGAAATTTTGACAGAATCATAACTCAAATTGACATTAATAGGAATCAGTTTATTTATCAGTTTATCAGTGTTCTTGTGTATCCTTATAAGAAAAGAAGGTCATCTCAAAACTTTTGATAATCAGACAGTTTGATAATCAGTGCTTTGTTCTATAAACAGTGCTTGTTTCCTGTGTATGCATGTTTTAATTCTTGGCGTTGCAACTAAGTGTGTGCCCTTCTTTTGACTGTTAGTATTTTTTGTAGCTATAATGATTACTATTCTAGTCACAGTGAATGACTGGCATTTCTATTATCACTGCCTTTTGTAAGGATTCATTACAAGATGTTGATAATGTGCCTGCAGTTTTGGACCAGGTAGTCCCTCTTTGCTTTTCTGAATCTTCTGCCGTGACTCTTTCTTGCCCTCTGTAGCAGTAGTTCCTGTTAGCTGATTGTTAGCCTTAGTTCTAATAGAAATATAAATGTGAAATGGGCAGAGACTGTAAGAGCTCAGTGCTAGCACTGGCTCTGACAGCTAACAGGCTTTCTGGTTTGAATACATGAACTCAGATTTCATTTTCCTGATTTGTAGTATGTGCATTGGATTAGGTGATCTCAAAGATATTTTAATCCTAAGATTCCATATTTGAGTAAAATCCGTCTACCTGAATGTACTATGATGATGAGGTAGACTGACAGCCGGATGCAGGGCGATGGCTCAGCCAAAAGCTCCATTCTGCCGACTCCTAGTGAACATTCATGTTTGCACATTTTAATAGCAATATTACCCACATCCTGCCTCCACCCAGTCACTCACTTAGGAAGAACTCATCTTCCCCTTAAGGTTTTATATCTGTGTAATTTAGTGAAATCCATTAGTACCAAAACATTGAATAAAAGTGACATTTTAATATAGAAAATGTACTTTTAATATAATTTCTAGTATTTGAGAAACAAAATAAGATTTTTAGCTTTGACTGTTAAGGAAAAAACATCACCCTTTTTTATTTAATGGAGGAAGAAAAGACCTTGAGTAAGGAATACTATGCCCACTTCCCACTTGCTCATCTTTTAGTGTGCAGAACCTATGCAGGTTGACACAATGAATGAAGGGTTATGCTGAAAAATGGACAAAATGGCTTACTTTCAAGAGTAATTGTGAAGTAAAAATGAGAATAATAATTTATTCATAGCTCATACTTGGAGGTGTTTCTTAAGTTCAGAAGAGTCAGTGCAAAAGCCAGTAAGTGTAAACACTGTCAGCTGGGGAGACACACAATATTTCCTGAGGAACTTAATTTGTATTAATGAGAAGTGAGACCTGTTCAGAGCTCTCTCAGATTGCTCCACGGTCAAGTTTTAGTGATCTAATTTCATGAAAAGTCTTCCTAACATGTTATCCAGCAAGATCATCTAGTATAAGACTGTCTCATATATGTTTTTCAATTGTGAGGTTTCAATTATGCTGACCCCTCATTGAACTACAGTCCCCTAATTGGCTTCTTGAGGATTTGTCTTACTAAGTTTTGGCCTTTGTAGGGACCAGATCAGCCCAAGTGAATTTCTGACAATAAAGCTGACAGTAAAATAATCCAATTCAGCAGACATTCATTCATGAGACCTGTGATTGGGGTAATATGGGTGTGATGGCAGTAGCTACGATGTTCTAGTACTGACTCTATCTAGTAGGGCTTCCTGCTGTGTGCTTTTGTTCCTTCTTTCTAATTTTATAACTTCATAGAGTCACAGAAGTGGAGAAGGAGACTTAGAGATATCAATTAACTTGTTCAAAATTGCATTGCTAAGCAACTGGCCAGAACTAGGCTTTAATAGATCTGATAGACACCTAAATATCTCTCTTTCTCTCTCTCTCTCTCTCTCTCTCTCTCTCTCTCTCTCTCTCTCTCTCTATGTATTGGGGGGGGTTAGTGGTATCTGGAATTGAACTCAGGACCTCATACTTGCCAGGTAGGCACTGCACCACTGAACTAAATCTCCAGCCAAAATCCATGGTTTTTTACTTGTTAACCTTTTCTTAGGTCTTTCTTTTATGCATAATAGCCTTCTTTTCTCTAGCACCATTTGTGTTCCAGATACTGTTCGGTATTTTATCATGTAAACCTACCTAGTAGATAATACAAGCTCCACTTGCAAGAAACAAAGAGAAGATAGTTAAGCAGTTTGCCCCAGAACATACAGTTAGACAGTGGCAGTATTAAGATTCAGATCTAGAGCTATCTGAATTTCCAAGCTGTGCTTTTACCCCTAGAGAATGAGTGCTGTGCTTTGAGTTGGTACAAAGATGTTAAAGCATGGATGAGATTTTCTGGTAGCTGTATGGAGTAGTTCAGAGTTACATGAACTCAAGTGTCTGTAAAGCAAAGCATATTGATGCAAGTGTGAAATGTAGTAATTTTTAAAAGGTGCTGGGGAAGTACAGAGATAGGGATGATGAATGCCAAATAGAAGGTATAGTGTGGGGCTAGGGAGATAGCTCAGTGCTTGCCTGGCAAGCACAGGGTCCTGAGTTCAATCCCTGGTACTGAAAAAAAAAAAAAAA
>NDGN011544155.1:0-19186 GCA_002564285.1 Tympanoctomys barrerae
GCCAATGTGCTCTCTGTGAAAGCCTGAGAGATTGTTTTCTCTCCATGTGACTCTCCTTAGGCTATAGATATATTTTCTATAAGCCCCTCAATAGAAATATCTAGAAACTACTGAAAAAATTCAGTGTTAATCCTATTATTCAGAGATTACCACTGATAACATAATATATGTTGATGTGTGTAGGCGAATGTCTCTATTTATACACACACTTCTATGTAACTATGGATTTGTAACTAAGTATCCATATTCACATACATATTTTACACAAATATTTAAATGAAATGGTCTTGAGCAATCCACACAGTTTTTTGACCTAGTTTTTTTTTTTCATATTCCTTAAACTGCTTTCCATGTTATTCAGTGGGATCATCTCTTTAGGTTTTTCATTACTCTGCAATATCGGAGTTCTCTTTCTTGCTTGCTTTCCTCTTTTCTGTTGGCTGTGTGTCATACCACTTCATTTGGCTGATTTGGGCTTTATTTTGTTTGCCTTGAGGCTCCATGGCAGAAGGGCAGAGCATACATTTGTGGAAGGGCACAGGTGTCAGGAAAGTGTGGGCCATGCTGGCCCAGCACCCCTCATGTGAACTGAGTGCACCTCTTGGCATATTTTGGCCTCGCTTTGTTTGGGAAGCATCAGGTATAAAAATTTTGGCAGAAACCAAATTAACCTTGTCCTGTTGGCAGCAGTAGCAGCTCCAGCAGCCATCAGCAATTATAGGGCACCCACTGTGGGATCTTCAGAGGCCTGGAGGAGACATAGCTTCTCTGTGAGCAGAAATCCTTGGGGAAGCTGGGACAGACCCAAAAGAAACATGTAATCTTGATAATAGAATGCTTAGACCTATACAGTGTGATTGACAAGTAGTGTGTTTAAATTAGAGATGATAGTAAAAGACACATGGTTGTGAATCCTTTTGAAAAGACTCCTTCTTATCTTCCAACATACTTAGCCCATCATTCTTGCCACTTTCTGAAGCAATACCGGAAGTCCAACTCCATGAGCACCATTTGATGTGCTCTTGTATCTGAATTAATTCAAAATGTTTACTTCTGTGATCATTTTGACTTAGCCATCTTATTTATTTATTTTGGTGTCAGGAATTGAACTCAGGGCCTCATCTTGGTAGGTAGGCATATTTTTGACTTAAGAAAGAGCCAGAAATCAAGCAGTGCCAGATCTAATGAATAAGGTAAATGAAGACACACTATAATGTTTTTAGGTGCTCAGTAGCTGCATTCACTGAATTGTTGACCATATCTCATATAGACACAAAATAGGGCTTCTAGAACTTCTTCAGACCATGGCAAGAACTGGGGATAAAGCTCAGTGGCACAAGCACCTGCCTGGCAAGCACAGGTTTCTGAGTTCCATTCCCAGTACCACAAAAAAAAGTAAGTAAGTAAGTCGCAAGAATCATAGAATACATGTTTTTGAGGTGAGGGGGAATATTCTGAGAAGCAGTAATAGCACTATGTCCCTTATTGTAATAAGTTAATAAACATTTAAACTGTGGCCATATTTTTCAATCACACCTAGTATGTGTGTACATACCAATAAACCCTGGTTGAACAGAATGGAGGTTGCAGGGAGTGGTGGTTGTGGGCACAAACTCTGGAATCAGAATGGAATTTGAATCCTAGATTTGATGTGTGGTGTGGATGAATGTGGTATTTAGCTTTCTATTACTGTAACATTTGCCCGAGGAAATCAACTTATAACTTAAAAAGGGTTATTTTGGCCTACATGTTTTAGAGGTTCCAGTCTGTCATAGATTGGCTCTATTGCTTTGGGCCTGTGGTGCTTCATTCCTATAGGAGTGTGTGACAAAGCAAAATTGCCTACCTCATGGCTGCAAAGTGAAAAAGAGCAAGAGCAAGAGATAAGAATCTCAGGATCATCCTGCAGGACACATTCCCCCATGACCTGAAGACCTCCTGCTAGGCTCCGCCTCTTAATGGAGACACCACTTCCCAGTACCACCACCTGGAGGTGGAGCCTTTAACATTTAACTTCCAAGTTATAATAATGAATCACTTAGACTTTCTGAGCCTCAGTTGTTCTCATCTGGAAGTGAGCATTGAGCTCCTGTAGTAGGACATCAAGAAGAGTAACTGGGTTTACACCTGGGCACATGGGCACTCAGCGCAGTGACTTCCATGGCTTCCAGGCACAAAACGTGTTCCCACCGTGCGGTTACAGGGGAGAAAAATAACATTGTGTGTGTGTGTGTGTGTGTGTGTGTGTATGTTTCTACTCACGAGACCCTTTGTTTGATGCACTGAAAATACTTTATGGAGTTAATGCAGTTCAGTGTTGATGTGAAGGACCAGAAAAGACAGCACCCTGCCGATAGATTCTGCCCCCAAAGAGGCAGTGCATCAGCGCAGTCAGGAAGACTATCAGACCAGCAATGAGGAAGTGAAGTTCTGCTCCTGTGTCTGGGCCTAGTTGGCTCTGTGACCTGGCTAGCCACCTGCCTTCTGTGATTCCCAGGACTGAAAAGGATCCAGTTGTTGGGCCAGCTCATTTCCAAGGCTTCTCCCAACTCCAACAATTTGTGACTGACTCCAGGACAGTAGTAGCTGGGCCAGGGGTCCCTGCTGAGTGTTCTCCTTATCCTAAGTGAGCATTCTTGAGGGTGTTATGTGTTGCCAAGCAGGGCCAACATGCATAGCAGCCAGGAGAGGCAGGGCAGTTTCCTGGATTTGGCCACATCAAGAGTAACCTGGGTGAGCTGTGATAACACTCATATCGACAGCCTTCCAGGAATGTGTTTTTTTCCCTCTCAGTATAGTTTAGTTTGAATTACCTATAATGATCCTCCTTTGTTAATTTGGGAAGATGAATGGAGACTTAGTAATTGCAGTCCTTACTCAGCCTCCTCTTGGCTAAAGTCCACTGAGACATCAATCCATTGAGAGGGTCAGATTTATGAATTTCAGGGCTTTCAACCAAGCCAAGGAAGAGCCAGCAGAGCATGGCAGGCTGGGCGTGGTAGCTTAGAGAAGCAGGGGACGGGCAGTCTGTCTTCTGAACACAGAGAACGGGCCTCTGGGTATTCCTTTGTGCCTCCCTGAACGTGCCTGTGATTGCTCTGCAGTTGCAGTTCTCTTGGGCTCAGTTGCAAAGGGTTGGCTGTGGGAAGGGATGAGAAGACATGGAAATATGGATGCTCAGGCTGCAGAAAGGACTGGGAGAGGGCAGCCAGGCAGAAAACAGGCACATGCGTGCACACACACACACACACACACACACACGAGCACAGTCTGAAACTACTGAACTTGGTGCTGATAGCTGGGAAGTGGTACCAGCGTGAGGCCATCAAGGACAGTTCACAGAGAGTCAAAACACTGTGCTGAGGACAAAGTGAAAAGTCATTAGCTGTAATCTTCATCCCTGAAAAAGATGGTAAAGAAAGCCTACACAGCAAGGACCAAGTGGCCAAATATTATAAAGACCTAGTCTTAGACTGCAATTGGGAAGACAAAAATTGTTCTAGGAAATACACATCTCTATTAGAAATAGTATAATGCATTTCAAAAGCAGGGTGATAATTATCTTTTTTTTTTAAAACCCCATAGCTTGCCTATATCTGAAGTGGAAGAGATGTTATACAGGAGTTCTTCTAGACCTTCCTGCGTGCAACAAAATGTTATTATTTTCCAAGTTAAGAGTGGATATGTACCTTACACATCTCATCAAATCTTGTCATATTGAAGCCAGCTATTGCAAATTAGTGTTGGTTATAGCAAAGGTATTCTGTAAAGTGGTGCTGTCAGCCTGCAGCAGGAGCTCCTGTGCTGTTAGAAGCAGAACAGGTGTGCTCCTTCAGATGTCTGGCCAGGTGAGGGATGTGGGGACACATCAGAGGAAGAATATTAGACTCAAGAGGAAATTCAAAAGCACAGCATACCTGAGCCAATGGCCAAGCGCCCACAGAGGAGTATCTGTAATGTAGAGTTGTTCCTTGATATTTCATGGGATAGATTCCAGGTGCATTGCTCCAGCCAGTACTGCTCTGGCCTCTTAGATACATCTAGAGTCTCCTTTTTTCATTTTGGTTCTCAGAGGAGATGGGAGATGTTGTTCTACTTAAGGAGGTCTCTGTGGGGGGAAGGGGGCAATGGAAGCAATTTATGCCTCACCTCTTATTTGTTTTGCAAGGAAGACATGGCCAGACCACTGAAGACTTCTGCCTTTGGATATCACTGTCCCCTATAGTTTCCCTCTTGGGGGCTTTACTTAGCATGTAAGTCTGGCATGGGTTGATGAGCTTTTGATATAAACAAAGAAGGAAGCTTTTGTCTCTGTATATTGTAAGCAGTTTCTGCTTCTTCAACTTACGAAAAGTACCGAAGCTAAGTCTCATCATCTTTTTATCACTCTATAGGATCATTGTGCTCTACTCTGTTTTCTCACACTAGAAGACAAAAAAAAGAAATTCATCTACCTACCCACTCACTTAGTCATCCACTCACCCACCCACTGACCCACCCACTCACCCAGGCACCCATCCACTCACCTACCTACCTACCCACCCACCTACCTACCTACCTACCTGTGTATGTGGTATGAGGAAGTGGCTCATGGAATAATGAAGGCTAGCAAGGCTGAAATCTATAGGAAGACAGACCAATGACTCAGAAACACAGCTGATATAATAGTCTAAAGGGAGACTTTCTTCTTTGGGAAATCTCAGTCATTATTTTGAGGACTTCAGTCTGTCGGATAAGGCTTATTCTCCATATTAAAGTGTAGCATTCTTTACTTAAAGCCAATTAATTGTAGATGTATTAAGCATATCTAGTAAACACTTTCAAAACAATACCTAGACTAGAGGTTGATTAAGTGAGTGGATGCTCTAGTTAAATAAATACATAAAAGTAACCATTGTATTTGCTAGCCTTCTTAGGTCTCAGTGTTTTTCAGCTGTAAAATAGAGTGATGACACCTATAACATAAGGTTATTATAAGAAATAGGGATCTTGATTCCATTTAGTTTTGAGTCTGCATGGAGTATATACTTATTGGGTAACTGTTGGCTTTAGAATAACTATGAGATGTACAGAGACCATGAGATGTAAACCCAAAACATGAAAGCACTGCATCACCCGTGACTGGAGAATGTTACACCTTTGTGCAGAGGACTTATTGAGCTAGTATAGATAGGCCATGAGAGGCTATGGGATTTCAGAAGGTAATGTTCTGGGGAGAGTTAGGGCATCCCTCAGATGATTGTGGGTGTTGACTAAAATGTATTATTGGTAAAATTTTTGGGGGAACTATTAGAGGATGATAGATGTTTATAAGAACCTTTAAGCCAATGTTTTATTCTCCATTTTTCTTTTTCTTTTGTTTTTTTCTATATGGTCAACTCATTGAAAAATGAGGTGGGATTCAGGCATGTGGAGCATGCCTATGATCCCAGCACTTGGGAGGCTGAGACAAGAGGATTGCCAAGTGTTCAAGGTCAGCCTTGGCTACATAGTGAGTTCAAGATCAACCTTATCCACATAATGAGACTCTGTCACAACAAAACAAAACAAAACTCCACCAAGATGCATGGGGAGGTGGGGTCTAAGTGATGATGCTTAACTCAGGCTTAGTAGGTCACATTAGAAGCATCTTCCAAAATGCCTGTGTTGCTGGGGGCACCACCAAGGGCATCAATTTTTGCTTCTTTGGTCAGCATCTTCTTCCAGCATCATGGGTAATTCTGTTGCCCAAGACCAGGGCAGACACTGGCTGGCTGCAGGACTGAAGTCATTTGTGTTTCTGTAAATGGGATACCCTATCTCCTTTTTCCCCTTCTAGCCCATCTTCTAGGTAGAGGAGTTTCTAATTGGATTGTACCTGCCTTGTGTCTTCCTTTGCAGGCTTATGTTTTGCTAGTTGCAGCTTTCCTGTCCCTGCAAGGTCATGCCCATGCCTTGTGCCTTTGCTTGTGCCCTTCTTGGGCATTTTCTGGCTGAGCATTTCTTTCTGTCCTACCAGCTTGTGCCTGCTGTCAAGTGGGTAAATTAGCTGAGGCTTGCTCAGATTCACAGAAGATGGTAGAAAGCTGTTTGGGCCACCTGGAGTTTATGGGCATGCTCTATGGGAAGTCATGGGCTGCTGGCTCAGCGTTAACTGTGGGAAGCTTGGTTCCTCTCTGGCCACTAGTTCTTGCATGTGGTTGTCTATGTGGGGACCCTGCAGTGAGCTAGGGCAATAGCAGAATCAGTTTTCTGGACCATTGATTATAATACACAGACATCAGCTCCAAGCCCTTAGAATCATTTTCTGGAGCAGAACTTGATTTCTCCTTTCACTTCTTTGCCATGTATTCCACCTTTCTAAACAAGTTCTGGGGAAAGCCTGTGTCTAAGTACTGGCTAGCACCATGCTAGGAGTAAGAGTTTGGGGAAACAGAGAGAAGAGGATAGAACCGAAGGAGTTTGGTGTTAGGTCCTTCATCCACCTAACTGGAAGAATCCATACCTTCCAAAGCCAGTGCTTGTCTGTTCATTGTTGCCCTTGGGATCAAAGGCCCAGAGAAGCTCCAAGTGGTTTTGTCAGCTCTGTAGTCCCTGAGCCACATCCTGAAGCCCTTTAGTGTGTGCACAAGGAACTAGATTCTGTGCTGGGGGGTTGTACCCACTAGCTTCCACTTTCATTGTTCATTTTCCATTTAGCAATGACTAGGCCAAGAATGTTAAAATAAGAAACGAGGGACTTTTGGGTCCTCTCCTTTTTTGGGTAGAATTTTCTAGAATCTGAGACTGTAAGAGATCATGTGGCTTCTCTGTTTCTAGAGAAGAGTGAGACTAGAACTTGGTTGCTGGTGTGATGTTGCTTCTACTCTAGCATTTTGCAGTTTTATTGGCTTGAATTCTGGACTTTCTGTTTCATGAATTCTTAAGAATTTCAGCCAATATGTGGGCAGCTAAGGAACAAGTTTAGTGAGTACAATTAATCCAGACTTTGTGCATCCCTGCCCCTACTGGGACTGTCTACCTTTGGAGCCTGTTTGTCTCATCTAGCTTCTTGCAATGAGTCTTTGTCAGCTTTCAGAAGGCACCATATCTTCTTTCTATGTTCCTCCTTCTCCACATTGTTCCATGTTCTTTTCATCAACTGGGCCATATCCTCCCTTCCTCTTTCCAAGTCAGCCTCCCTTCACATTCTGGCTGCTTTTTCTACTTCTGTGAATTTCTTCCAAGTTGCTGCATCTTACAGCTAATAGGCTGCCCCATGTGTGTCCACTGACCACCAACCTTGACCTCCTTGTAGACTTCCATACTGGCCCCCAGACCCTAATCTGGATTAAGCAGGGCCCACCCACACAGTACAAAGCTCATCCAGTTCTGTATTTTCCTAGTAGCCCTTGCTCTTCCACCTTGCCATTCAGTTTTTTCCTTTAACATTACAGGATGGTTAATTTAAGTAGGTGCCAAAAATGAAGCTTTCAGTAATCAATATTTAAAAAGCAAAAATCAAAACGTGGCTGTACTGGTGCATGCCTGTAATTCCAGCACTTGGAAGGCTGAGGCAGGAGGATCAGTGTGAATTTGAGTCCAGCCTTGGCTACAAAGTGAGTTCAAGGCCAGCCTGAACTGCATAGTGAAATTCTGTTCCAAAAAGACATAAATAAATAAAATGCAACTAAACAAAATTGAAAAAGAAGAAAAAAGCAAAATCAATGGATGTTTTGCCCTAATTGTGATTTTTTTTTTAAAAAAAGTATTTCATGACAATATTAGTCTCCTGATCCCTGAGATTTTTAATTAGTTTGTAGATTTTGTGGCTGAGATGAGTTCCTATCTTTCCCACTCCATCTCTTCCATGAGTCCTTTCTCCTGGCTTCATTCATTTCTGGCTTTTTCTGTTATCCCTCTCGATTTCTGGCCCTTGCAGATTTCTTCTTCTGAGTTAATGTTCTGTTTACATCTTCTTCCAGATTGTTAATAAAGACATTAACACATTTCTCCAGGCCTTACTCCAACCTCTCCATAGCCTGCCCGATCTTGGGGTTTTCTGCTCAAGAAAGAAACTGGATTTTATCTTGAGTTCTGTTGCTTCCTGCCTCCTGGTGAGTATTTTCGTCTCATCTTAGTTTCTGTTACCCTCATCCAAGCGCCTTCAAGACTTATGTGTGAGGTTCACAGAAGCTCCACGAATGTCTTGAAAGATAAGCCCCTGGAAAGAAAGATTATGATCTTGTTAGCATTGGGACCTTGCAGCATGCATAGTCCAGCCAATTTGGGTTAATTTTTCAAGGAAGCTTTTGGTAGATACCCTGTCAGTCGCTGCTCTGAAGTCTCACTCTCTCGTCTTGCCTCTGGGCTCCTTGCCACTCGCTCTTATTTGTCAATCAGGACAAGACCTCACTTCTGTGTTTGGGTGTGATTTGCTCCTTAGACACCCCAGTGGCTCTGTCATGCTTGCAGTCTGCTTGCCACATGGAAATGGTGTTTCTCCCAGTGGCCTCCTCGTTTCACAAGCAGCTTGAACTAGATTTACCTTTATTCCTTTTTGTCAGAGGAAAAGATCATTTTTATAGTATAAATTTGGCAAGATGGAGGGGCACTCTAGGCAGGCACATCTTTTGCAAATAAGTATGCACTTCTTGCAGTTCACAGTTGAAAGACAGCTGCCATTTCCTTTGTTCTCTGTTATCAAAGTAGCAACTGCCCATAAAGCTAACTTGGGAAGTGGAGAGAAACACTAAATTGCCCTTGTCCTGACACCTCAAGATAACCCCTGTTTAAACCTTCACATTTCCTTCCATCTTTTTTACATATCTCTCTCACCATAGATGAGTTTTATGTCTCTGCTTTCCCACAGCATTGTGCTATAAATAGTCTCCACACCGTTGCATGATCATTGTAGTAAACATCATTTTAAAGCATCACATGCTATCTGGGCCAAGTAAATCCATCTTTTAAATTTATGTTTTAAATTTTATGGTCACTTAAGCTGCAAATACTGTTATAAATAACAACGAAATGAACATCTTTCTACATATCGTTTTCTTTGGCTAGGATAGATAGCTTACCAAGGAAAACAACTTAGATTCCTGGTGGTGGATTACCTTATTAAGGGTGAGGACAAATGTATTGTTAAAGTGCTTGAGGCTGGAGGTATAGGAACAGAGTGCTTGCCTAGGGGGGGTCTATCCTCAAAACAAACAAACAAACAAATGAACAAACAATTTTTTAGAGAAGAGTTTGACCAACTGAAAAAGTCACTTTCAGCATATGAAAGTACCTCTTCCCACTTTCCGTATTGCAGTGGGTTAGAATAATTCTTATCAGTGAGTTACTATTACCTTGGGAGTCACCCAGATAGACCTGTAAATAATTGTTGCACATTCCATCACCCTCTGGCGTGCTCATTTTGTCATGCTGACAGCCTCACAGAGAGCAGCAGTAACATCCTGCTACCTGAGACATCCCTTCAGCCAGCACCTTTTTATAGGAATCTATTCCAGTGATGCACATATCAAAACTTCACATAGAGGTACTAATACATGTGAAAATGAAACAAGAGACATTAATTTCAATCCTGTATTTTACTTAATCCAGGATATCTAAATATTATAATTTAAGCATTCAGCACCAGCTGTGTTAAGCTAATGACACAATCCTGGTTAGTGGCTCCTGTACCAGATCCTCAGTGCCCTTCTCTGCCAAACTCTTTTTTTTTTTTCTTTTAGGCAAGCAGTTAGATTCGTTTTGATCTTCTTATCTTTGTGTTGGTTCATCTATGAGTCAGCTCTGGGCTTAGCACTTGAGGTGCAGGTGATTGGGAGGTGATTCCCAGAATCATAGGAGCCAGAAGGAGAAAGAGCAATGGTGGAGGGGCTAGGACATCTGTTTGCTGAGCCCCTGCCCTTCATTAGTGTGGGATGTCACGGGGATGTGAATACCCCCACACTGTGGGCTATATCTGCCTGGAATCAAGCGTTCCCCTGTGGTACTGGAGAAAGCCCATAGGCAAAGAAGAAACATGTGAGGTCCCAAGCTGGAGAGGAGGAGAGTAGATGCTGAGGACCATCTGCCACAATTCCTAGTAAACCAAGGAGGCAGGGAGGGCAGGTGGAGTCTAGGAGCACCTGAGGTGGCTGCCTCCAGTCTGTGTAACAGAATATATTCCTCTTGAATAGTCATTGCCTATCCCAGGCCATTCCCAGTTAATAGTAACCAAGGGTGATTCACTGTGCTTTCACTGTATATGCAACAGAAACTGATTCAAGCCCCCCATGCAACTGGAAATTGAAGGAGAGATGTTGGGGGCTTTTGAAATGTAAAGGGGCCAGGAAGAGAGTGCTGGCCAGTTTTGTATATGGGAGGAAGTAAGATTTTGCTCCATGATGTGATGAGCTGGCCAGCCAGTTAATACCGTGTAAAACAGTATGGTTGAGATAACCTATGTTTGCCCTGTTGGGTTTCAGGTGGGGAATGGGAGGCAAGGTCATTGTGGTTTCCTTTTAGAAGGTTACTTCCTAAAATTATCCACTGTATATACTACACATAGTGGAGGAAAGATGACTCCTGGTAGGTTTCTATTAGGAAATGAATAGCAAGGAGCTATAAATGGACAGTGACCAGCACAGCAGGAGACTGGGCTTTCTAGGGAAATATGAGCAGGGTCGTGACCATGTACTGGTTCAATAATGCTTTCATTATAATACTTTTTGTCACCACTGGGGGAAACAACGATTAGGGCTTTGGATTTCTCTGTGCTGTTTTTGAAACTTCTTGCGAGTCAATAATCACTTAAAAATAAAAGGTTAAAAAATGAAATGGAATTTTGCTTGGAGTTGTGAGCTTTTTTGAAGTGGCATTTGGGGAAAGTAGAATAAACTTCATCTTTATTTTCATCATGAGGATGAGTCTTAAGGACACCAAAAGGATCAGCGCTAATGTTTTAGACCCAAATTGAACTCCTCAACCTTCCAAGCCCAAAGGGAGGAGGAAACACCATTTGTTAGAATTCCAATGGGTTTCTTCCCCTAGCTCACTTATTTTATCACTTTAAGTTTCTAGTTGAAGGTTTGCTGTTGATCTACCATCAGTTGAGTAGGAGAGGAAGCAGGTAGGAAAGGACAAGTCTACTAATCCCAGGCAGATTTCCCCAAGATGGCAAGATTGTGTTGACACCTGAGGATAGGCAGTGGTCTGATGGGAGCAGTTCATGAGAGGAAGGAATGCACCCTGGGGGCTCCAGGAGGGCTGGCAGCATCTGGGCAGCAAGCTTGGGCCCTGTCCTTTGACGCATGCCTCTTACTAGGTCAGATGTGGCTGGTGGTAAGGAAACTATTTGTGCTAAGACTTTGCCTCCAGAAGGAACTTTCCTTATTTCTTTATGTGCTTTCCTAACCAGGTCATATTCCAATGGGGCTCATTAAGTTCTAGAATGTGACCATTGAGAGGAAGGTGATGAATCCCTTGGAGAATATGAAACACTGCCACTACACCTTCTTGTGGTAGCTGAGTATCAACCACCATGGGTATTAAGGAGCCACTCTCTGTCTGAACAAGATCTGCAAAACTTCCACTCCCATTTAGTCATTACATCCCTACTAATCATTATGTTATAAGCACTTGCCCAATCAGACTCATTCTATTATGATGCATTTAGATAAGCATAATCTAAGCAATACTAATTCACAATGATAACACTGAGCCATATTCTTCCCACTGTCTAAGCTATTCCCTGAGAAGAACTAGTATCTAGGGAGGTGGATTTACATCCGTGGGACACTGAGCCCTGCTCAGTCAGCTAGAACTGTGGGCATGTGATGGCCCCCAGAGTGCAGCTTTGAGCCCAGGCTCACAGACTACACATCATCTTCCTTGCCAGGAAGGAAGAACAAATTATGGGTATAACCTCATCCTCCTCCTAGAACTCTCCAGAGGTATGCAGGGACCTCCTTTGGGGTGCTGCTGGGAGAAGAGTCCCCTTTTCCCAATGCTTTCCATAGTTTACTTTCTTCCAAAGCCTGCGGCAAGAGCACCCTCCCATGGCTTGTTCCAAAGGTTTTGCATCCCAGAGAACCTCCACATCCTTGGGCAGGTGGGGCTTGCATGGTGGGGCTTGACATCATGGAGGGCTCCCATGAAATCTGGCTACCCATGTGAGAGGCCTAAGCCTCAGTGTCCTATAGGGCTGGGAAAGCTAATCTCACTAAGGGCTATAGAGACATTCAGCAAACAATGGCTATCTGCAAAAGAGAGCAGAGGGCTCATACTGTGAGTACAAACTCTAGACCAAAGCCACGGAGGCCTATAGAGAGTATTACAGATATCTGTTCTGGTTTGTTTCTAGATGTCTCCCTAAAGTCTCATGTGTTCTCGTGTGTCTGAGGTGGCTGCGTATAAAGTGTATGATGCTGAGGTTAAGGGTATGTGATTAGTAAATCAGTCTGATGATTAGTTTGTCATAGTTCTGGTTAGGATTAAGGGTATGAGTGCTATACCCATCCTAGGGCACGTAGCTGGCACGTTATGTAAGAGACAGAGTCTTGTCTTTCTCTCTTGTTGCCTTTGCTGTCTTGGTGCCATGAACTGTTCTCCTCTGTGATGCCCCTCTGCCAAGTCACCCTGCCAGTTATGGACTAAAACCAGCCGGTTATGGACTAAAACCTCTACAAACTGTGAGACAAACTTTTCCACCTTTAACTTTGGGTGTTGTTTTATCTCAGCCTTGAGAAAAGTAGTTAACACAGACTTCTTTTTGAGTCAGAAGCAGAAGCACTGTCCCGGTACAGTGGCCCAGGGGGTCATTTATTCCAACCCCATTGTGACTGTGATGCTGGCTGCAGGCTCAGAGTTTGCTCTTAGCATTACGGTGGCCAGATGCATCTCCTGGGACAGCTGTGCTGTGGGGGACTTCAGATCAGACAGAGGCTGTGCACACCTTATTTCTCCTGGTGTCTAGGGGCTGTGTGACCTGTTTCCTTGGCTGTACAGCAGAAAAATGTTAGCCATCTATCAAGGGAAGCCCTTTGGGGCAAGTGAGCAGGATGTGCCTGGCTGCCTGGCTCCACTCTTTGCTTTCCCCCACCTAGTCAGAACCTAGACTCAGTCTCAATGGTTGGCATCCCTGGTGATGGGAAAATATCCTTTTATTTTCCTCTTTATGTTTGTTTTTTGCCACATCCTACACTTACAGAAGGCAATAAAAATACAATGAATGTTTAAATTTATAAAAGTAGTATAGTCAAAGATGCCACTGATCCCCCTCAAGATGCTCTCCCCCACTTGAAACACACTTATCCATCAGTCTTACCTCTTTCTGAAGCAGGTCTGGAAGTCCTCTTCCATGAGTGTCTTTATGAGATGTGATCGGAGACATGGTGAAGATTGCTGCTCTGTGCCGCCCAGTGGAGAAGCTGCCTCCTAAAAACGTCACAGTGCGCCCTCATCTGCCTTGTTCAGTAGGTCTGGCTCTGCGCTACCTCTAGCTCTCCTCCACCATCAAAGTGACCATAAAAATAAACACCTGAAGCCGATTCAGGCTATGGAGGTGGCGATAGGAGTGTAGCTACAGACACACAGGAAAGAGGGCTATCAGACCCCCTGCAGAAAGTGGCAAGAATCATGGGCCAAGTGCATTGAAACTGAGGTGGAGAATTTTGAGGGATATTAATAGCAATGTATCTTTTGCTGCAATGAATTTTTAAAAATTTACATATCACCATAGTTATTGATTATATCTTGTAGAATTGGCTTTTTTTTTTTATTTTACAGGAAGAAAATAGATATTTAACTTGCAATCCAAATTGGGATTCCTCTTTGGCACCAAATGCTTCTCCATCTGTTTTAAATTCCTTATTAAGGGGACAAAAACCATTCATGCTCACATAAAGATTAAAAGTATGTCTTTGGGGTAAAGAGAGTTATGCTCCTCCCCAAAAAGACCCAGTCAGGCCCTCATCCCTGGAACCTGTAATTACTACCTGCTAATCACAAAAGAGTCCTTGTAGAAGTGACTACATGAAGGGCCTTGCAATAGAAGATTATCCTGGATTATCTGAATGGATACTGAATGTAATCACACATTTCTTTGAAAGAGAGAGGTGGAGAACAATTTGATCACACAGAGAAGGAAAGGCACATGAGGCCAGAGGAAAGATTTTAAGGTGTTGGCTTTGAAGACTGGATGATATAGTCATCACCTCAGAAAGGCCAGCAGTCACCGAAAAGATACCAAACAAACAAAGCCCCGGTTCTGCCCTTGAGCCTGTGTCCACCTGGCATCAGCCCTGTAAAGCTGATCACTGACACCCAACCTCTAGGACTATGAAAAAATCAATTTCTGTTGTTTTTACTGAGTTCGTGATGGTACCTATAATAAAGCGAGACACCTTTTTCTTCTTGGGGGAAACCTGTGGTTGACCTTCCCTGGTGGACTCATTTCCTCAAGGGAGATTATACCCTGGCTGTGTATGGACTGCAAGTGGGAAGGCCCACCTTTACCTGCTGGACACTCCACCATGCTCTGTCCTTTGAGGATTATTGGATGTGTCCAAGGGAAGCTGGTTTGGTAGAGAACCCTAAGCTTCTGACCTATGTGGTCAGGCAGTGGGAGTCTTGCAGGTGACGCTAGTCATGGAGCTGCCAAGATTGGAGTCCAACCTGGCCTTCAAGGAGGACACTGAGGGACAAAGTTAGCAATTTCCCTCCCTCTGCCCAGCGAACTCCAGTTGTGCAGGGGCATATGACCTTGTTCAGAGAAGGAGCCTGGAGCTGAATCCAAGTCACAGGCAGAGCAAAGACATGCCGCCTGGTAGGCAGCCCCTGGGTTTTGCTGCACCTCTGTGAGGCTGGCGGGAAACCGAGAGACGAGGTTCTTATTTCCTTGTTGTGAAGTATGATTCACTGTGAGATAGGATGGACATAATTTGTAACTAGTATTAAAGTGCTGGCTTTCGTAGAAGATTTACATCACAATAAGTTGGGGAAGATTCACAGTGCTTTCACTTATTTTCATTCTGATATTATTTTGAGTATGACAGAGAAAGGTGGTGTTTTAGCACACTGGAAAGTGCTCATAAACTTGGGGGCACTCATTTGACAGGTGAGTCATTGAAATATAAAGAATTCAAGAGCTATGAGTAAGGGATGCTAACCCCTCCCTCCAGTCCGTAGATGTAGGTCTGGTGTGTGCTCTCAGTATTCTTGTGCCCATGGCAGACATCACTAATTGATCCTAGATTATTAGGCTTGGATTCAGGCACAGAATGCGTCTCATCACAGTGCTTTATTTATTTTCTACCAGTGGGTCATTGTTGACATGCATTTTCCATTTATGTTAGTTTATTTTCCGTTTTTAAGATAATATGAATCTGTCCTAATTTCTCTGCTTATATTCTGGTCTTTCTAAGGTCTCCTCTTAAGCATAGATTTAATAAGAGGCCTTCCCTTTCCTGCCCCTCCCTTATAAGGAAAGTTAAGCTGCAGATAGTCCCATTCCTTATTTGGCATGGCTTTCCTTTCAGAGCTGTGACCAAAGTCTAAGGAGAGGTCAGAGTATCCACTCATCTAGATGCCATTGTTTCTCTGGGTCACAAGTACTCAGGGACTAAGTTTAGGACTCAAGAAATCAGCATTTCTCCTGAGATGGATGTGGCTGATAGTTTGAGGGAGGAGACTCTTGATCAGATGCCTTAAGCATGTGCTACTAAGCAACAGGTTCCCAGGTGGGCAGGCCAGAGGACCGCATGCACGGTATCCTAGAAATCATACTTTCTATACCAATAAGGGCTAGAAGCGAGGTGTCTGGCCTGGGTGGAGGAGACAGGGAGAAGTAGTCAGTGTTTGGTGCTGGGGGAGGAGTTTCAAAGGAGGAGAAGAAGGTGGGAGAAAGCGAATAGAAAATTGCCCTGGGAGTTGCCAGTAGGCTAGTATTGCTAACTCATTTATTTATTTATTTTTTTGACATTGTGCACACTGGAGTGGCTGGAGAGGTTGGCATTCGTGACCATTGGTAGAGGATTTGTGTTAAGGATTTCTGCAGGGCAGAGGTTACCAAGTGAGCTGATTTCAGTCTTTTCATAGATATTTACAGAAGAATCCTTATCTGTATGGCCTGGGGCTGGCTTCCCTCTCTCCCTCCCTCCCTCCCTTCCTTCCCTCCTTCCTTCACTTCCTCTATTCATTCATGTAAGATTTTTGAGCACTCACTAGGTTCTGAGTAGTCTTCATACAAGGATTTAGCAATAAACCATCCTTGCTCTCATGAAGCCTATGTTCTGGTAGGGACTAGAGAGTGCAGGAGGTATTAAACACAGGTTATGTGGCACTGAGATAGAGAAAACTGCAGTTTCCAGGGTGAAGCCTGTTGGACCATCTGGGGAGCTCCTCTAGGTGGGAAAGCCAGCCCAGGAAGGCTTGCTCAGCAGAGAGGGGCACCCCTAGCAGAGCTCCAGAGAACAGCATTCCTGGCAGGTGGGACACCACAAGCAGAGGCCCGGATGGGGAGATCATGCAGCTTGGCAGAGTAAGAGGTGGTGGTGAGCAGTCATGGGAGGGAGGTCTGGGTCCTTGAGGGGTGCAGGACAGGCCTCAGCTCCCAGAAGGGCTGGACAAAGCAGGTCTAGGTCTGGAGGCCAGGCCCCTACTGTCAGGGTGAAGGAGATAGGAGTTTGAGCAGGGATTTCACTGGAGTTTTACTGATGGAAATGGACATCTCTTTATTCTCTTTTTCAACCTCTAAAATGACTTGGAAAGTGACTTTACTTTCTAAAGAGTTCCATGTCTGATGTGGGAGACAGAGTTTTTACTCATTAGGCATGAGCCATGAAACACTAATGATCATAGCAGGTTTTGTTTAGAAGATACTGAGTAGTATATAATCTTGGAGAAGTTTCAGAAATGCAGAAAAGCACAGGAGGAAAGTAATAATTATTTGCTTTCCCAACACCCAGAGGTAATATCTATCTATACGTTGTTTTATGTAAAAGTAATACAATGTACTGTGACTATCTTATCCCTGAAACAGAAACTTATGAAGCATTTCTCTTGTACCAGGAACTATAAAGAAAACAAAACAGCCCCTGACCCCTAAAACAAACCTGGCCTTTGGGAGCTCACATTATAGTAGGGAGAGATGAATAGCTTAGCAAATGAGCAAAATGCATGAAATGTCAGATGGTGACAAATACTAAAGAAAAAACAGAATTGGGATGGAGGACCCTATGATATAGGGAAACTGTAGTTTTTGTTAGGAGGCCTATTGAAAAAAGCCCTAATGAAAGAGGTGTTATTTGAGTAAATCCAATAGGCATGAGTCATATAGCTGTTTGTGAAGGAACATTTCTGGTAGAGAAAGTGGCCAGTGCAAAGACCCTGGGGTGAGACTGGGCATGGTCAAGGAACATCAAGGAAGGCAATGTGGTTGGAGTGGAGTGACAGGGAGGCTGTAGGAAGTCAGTGAGCTTTGGTAGGTCCAGGCCACACAGGGGCTGCTAGGCCATGGCGAAGACCCTGACAGCCATCCTGTGGGCCTGGGAGCCTGTGGTGTGTCCAATGCAAGGAGGGATATGAGCTGGCTTGTTCTAGGAGGGGCCCCTCTGCCCAATGCGTGGGACCCCTGCAGGGTCCAGGGCAAAGTAGGAAGGCATGCTGGGTGTGGCAGTGCAGCTTGCACCCTGCTCAAGGGCAGGGAATCCAGGGTGGAAGGAGAGTCCAGAGGCAATGTCCACCAGAGGGGCCATCTTTTCCAACTCGTTGTGGATGCCTTGAGGCAAATGGTGACCCAGCTAATTTTGTAAACCATTTCTCATTTTAGAAATATGCCAAGAACATTTCCCCCAAACCTTTAAATAGCCTTTGGCAACACACTTTTTAATGGGTGAGCAGTGTTACATCATTTGGATGTGCCGTAATGCAATGAATCTCTGGGATTAGACATTGCAGCGTTCCTCGGGTATTGCCTATTTTAGAAATGCACCAATGGATGTCGATATGCATAAATCTCTGTGTATGTCTCAGATTGTTTTCCTGGGCTAGATTTCTAGAAAAGGGGTGGAAAGGTTAAGTAGCATGCATTTGTAAGGCTCTTGGTGATTATGTTATTTTACAGATAACAGCTGAGGCTCAGGAGCTTGAGGAACAGGCTCTAGGCCTGTAGCCAGGACATGGTCAGTGGGATTTGGGTGCAGGCACATGGAAAGCCAGAGTCATCTTCCCTCTGTCACACCAGGCTGGGGGCAACTCAGGTGTCACTCAGTTCCTAGCCAGGGGCCCAGGCTCTGGTGGCTCTGAGACGATAATGAAGACATGACAATAGCGAGCATTTCTTCCTCAGTTCTGTGCCAGGATCTGCGCTTGGCACAGAGGACAGACTTTCCCACGGGACATTCACTGTGACCCTCAGAAGCAGTGATCCACTTAGCACCATTGTATACACGAGGACACTGAAGGTCAGAGAAGGTGACCAACCTGCCCAGGGTCCCACAGCTTGGAAATGGAGAGACCAGGATGGAGGCCTTTGTAATACCCACCTGCCTAACACTTCTCT
Organism: Tympanoctomys barrerae; assembly: GCA_002564285.1. Lineage (NCBI taxonomy): Eukaryota > Metazoa > Chordata > Mammalia > Rodentia > Octodontidae > Tympanoctomys > Tympanoctomys barrerae. Next base: position 18,515 of record NDGN011544155.1, read on the forward strand.
GCATAGGATCTCCTGGGACAGAAGCCACACCCACGTGTTCCCAGTGCTGGCTGCTGGTTCATCTCTCAGCCCATGCTGACCACTTCCACATGCCTGGATTTATCAAAGATAAATTATTATTATTGTTACCATATGGCCTTTATTTTTCACCATATGTTATTTTGGTAATACATATAATATATGTTGATATGTCTCTATTATATACACTGACATTATATATTTACTATTCCTACATGCAATTGCTATTAGTATTCATACTACGTCATTACTGTAAATCCATTCTTAATATTTCATGCTCCTTGTTTCTTAGGAGCATGTCTTTTTATGGGAGATAGCAGAGGGGTGGAGATGAATAGAAACAAGTTACTGCCTCATAGCATTACTGCAATAATAACTGTTATTACTGCATGACACAGAGGAGCAAATATTCCTGAGCCGGCTGCTGGGCCCAGCATTTTTGAGCTCTCCTCACAACAACCTCTTGATGTAGAGGGCCGGCTAAATAGCTCAGCAGATTAAAGCACCTATAAGCAGGTTCAGGGGCCGGGGGTTCGATCCCCAGGCCTGCCGTGCCAGCCCTACCCCCAGGGCACGCTGAGATGGCAACTGAGACTGGGCATGGTGGCACATGCCTATAATCCCAGCTCTTGGGAGGCTGTAAATAGGCAGATC
>NDGN011544155.1:19236-30342 GCA_002564285.1 Tympanoctomys barrerae
AGACCCTGAATACCCTGTAGACCCTTCCCTAAAATACACACACACACACACACACACACACACCCCTCCTGATGTAGTACTTCTATTTTATCTACTTTACATTGGGGAAACTAAAGTTCCATGCTTTCTCCCAGGTCTCTCGGCTTGGCGTGGATTGTTTTTAGCAGACCCCTGGTGCCCAGTTACACACAATCATCTGGAAATATTTAAAGCATTTGATTTGAAGTTTTGACATTGCATGTGCCCATGAAACTGCCATCACCATGACAACGGTGACCATCTCCCATGGCTGTCTGGTGTGTCCTGGTCACCAGGTATCAGTGCTTGCGCAGCGTCCTCTTCTCAGAACACACCATCTGTGTTGGTGCCTCTTTTACTCTCCCCCCACCCCTTGCTCCAGGAGAAGAGTCTGGGGATCACCTGTTGTTTCGCCTGCTGATTTCTGATCCCACGTCTTCCTCCTGCCCTGCATTCAAGGGTGTGTTCTGCGGCTCAAAACCAGAACTTATGAGGTCAAGTGACAGCAGGGACTATGCCTCTACCCAGCCTGAATGGGATCCAATGCCAAGAAGAAGAGGCTGATGCAGCTGCCCCTCAGGGCACCAGCCACTGCCTGCACCAACTGCAGGAGCCCTGGGAGGGAGATACTGGCAGTTGATCTTTGTGGGGCCCTGGGTGCCTCTCTGTTTTCAATCTTAGAACTTTATTTCCTCAGCACGCCAGCTCTCACTTCACACATATGCATTCCTGACTCCCTGGGGTGCCCGCCTTGTCCCTGGGGAGCTGGCTGCTGGTGCTAATTGTTACATTATCCTCACGCCACACTCAGTTGATAGTCAGATAAACTGCGTACGGGTGTGCATGTGTGCGTGGAAACTTCTCTGTGACCTCATGACGGGTGCAGCCAGCCTCCCTCAAAGCGTGCTCGGGAGGTGAAGGAGCTGCAGTCCAGTTCAGTGCTGGGGAGGCCTGAGCCTGGAAGGTGGCCGTGGCCCTGTGGCTTGGACCTGACACACTGGACAACTGGCTCCTGGTGGCCGCAACAGGCAGGGAGCTGTGTAGACGCCAGACCCACAGAAGAGGACACAGAGTGGGGTGAGCAAGAGGGGTGCTCTTCTGACTTCTCCCAGCAGGTCCCGGGGGTGGGTGGGGCTGTGAGGAACTGGCTGCTGCCCTTGGAACCAGGGTTTCTGTGCTCCCCAAAGTCAGCTGTGGAGACTGAGCAAGGTCCAGCTGGCTTCCCTGCCAGGCTAGAGAAAGGGCTGTGCCTTTGCTGCGCCTCGATCTGCACATGGAAGGAGCCACTTGGGGAATGTCCCAAATTACTGATGTGTGTGTCCCACCCCAAGAGATTCCCCTGTTATTGATTTTGGGTACATACAACTCGGGGTTTAGAATTTTTACAAGATCCCCAGGGTGCTCTATAACCAAATTTGGGTTAAAAGTCCAGTGCAGTGCTGTTTTACAAGAATGTAAGGAGAGCTACTTGTGCACTTTCAAGCTTTCTACTAGACTTATTTTAAAACAAATTAAAATAAACAGATGACTTTATTTCCAATTAAGCATTTTATTTAACTCAGTACATCCAAAATATCATCACTTCAACATGTTCTGCCATTTAAAATTGGATATTTAACGTCCTTTTTCACCCATGTTGTTTTTTAAAATCATGTGTATTATTATAATAACAGCAATTCTTACTTTAGACCAGCCACCTGTCTGGGTCTACCTTTCCGCCTGTGCTTCAGAGTGGCAGGTCACTGGTGGTTATCAAATCAACAGGCTTGTCATATATTAGGTGTCCAATGCATGTTTCTTTTTTTAGTTTAGGGTCTCACTATGCATCTTGGACTTGTAGTGATCCTTCTATCTCAGCCTCCCCAGTGCTGGGATTACAGGTGTGTGCCACCACACCCAGTTTTGGGGCCAGCACAGCGCTCCTGGGGTTCAAGAGCATGGCATGTGGTACTGGGGATCAAACTCAGGACCTTGTGCTTGCCAGGCAGGCACTTAGACCACTGAGCTATCTCCACAGTACCAGTTTCTTAAACAAACAGTGGAAGCAGTCATGAGCACTAGCTGGAGTAGGGAAATGGCAGTGGTTGTGCAGGGTTAGGGCCGTGTGATGGTTCACTGGCTGGGCTTTCTTCACAGAGTGCTCTTGATTATAGCTGATGACTTGGGCAGCAGAAACCAGTCCCATCCAGGAATCCCTTCCAGCCAGCCCTGCCCACCCCTGCTTTGTGCCTTGTGCCTGTGTTAGCCACACCATTTAGATTTGATGTGCTAGGCCTGTCTGCCATTCTTCCTACCTACATAATGTTGTATTATCATTCTCTCCCTCATAGCTTATGCACTTCTTAAGACCATAGTAGTCACATCTCCGCTAATCACGATAGCTGTATAAACCAGCAGTTTTTATTCAGTAGATGGTTGTGAAATGAAGGAGTAAACTAACAATAGCAGAGTGAGAAGACTCAGCTGCTACAGATGGGTTTTACGGGACAGGACTGGCCAGTGCAGGCCTTGGGTGGACGGCAGAGCCAGCACCAGTGCTCTGCTGTAGGCTACCTTTGGGATCGTAACCACACGTCTTGGTCAGCCCCTGCTACACAATGCTTGGTAACGACCCCACCCATGACTCCTTCACTTCCGACAGATCCTTCTTTCTTGTCCCAAGCTGTCGTGGGCTGGGTTTAGCAAATTCCAGCTGGGCTTGCCAGAGTTTGGTTCTGCGTTTTCTATTAGGTTTTGGTGGGTCTCACTTTTCTCATTCTGTTATCCTGGCAACATGTTCTCTTTCCTTTTTTGCTTTTTTCAAGACAGGATCTTATTATGTAGTCCAGGCTGTTATTGAACTCGTAGCCCTCCTGCCTCTGCCTCCCAAGTGAGTGCCTGCCTGGGACACGATGTCCTGTGGGCCATGGGATATTCTGGGAAGGTGTGTGGAAACATATCATGTCTCTTATTGCTTGGCTTGGGGTCTTTATTGTCACCTTCCTTGCATTTCATTGCCTAAAGTAAGTCACTGAGCAAACCCCAGAATGGTTAAGAGAGGGAGCAGCAAGTGTTGACTGTCCAGTCTCTCTCTTTTTCAAAAATCATTTGTGTGTCTGTCTATCTATCTATCTATCTATCTATCTATCTATCTATCTATTTATCTGGTACAGGGTCTCGGCCTCCCCAGTCCCGGGATTACTGGTGCGTGCCACCACACCTGGTGTCAGTGGCTGGCAACACCTCTGCCCAGAATCGAATCCAGGTCCTTGAGCTTGCCATGCAGGTGGTTAGACCACTGAGCTATCTCTCCAGGCTCTGTCCAGTCTCTTATGTGATGTGCTTTCCTGGCTGTAGGTGCTGGTGTTCTTCCCCAACAGCCCAGCCCTTGTCCTCCCACATTCACAGCCAAATTGCTTTTGCTATGTGACATTGGAGTGCCTTTCTTTTCTGCCCGTTTGACCCTGTGGATTGGTTAGCATGAGAATTCCTGCTGAGCTCTCTGTGTCTTCTCTAAGGCACTTGTCAGAGATTTTCAGTCCCTGAACTGTGAGGTGTGAGTAAAGTACGTGCACATTTGTCCCCATGCTGCTGGCCCATCGTCCCCAAGCTCAGGAGAGAGTATGGTAGCCCACAGGTAGGCTAGAGCCAATGGTGGCTTCGGGATGTCCTCTCCATTCAATTTGCAGACAGGCAGCTGCTTATTTACTGTCTCCTGAATAGCCTTTGGCTCCACCAGGCCAGAGTGCAGGGGTAAGTCTATGCACGTGCAGCCACCGAGGAGATGCCATGGGTGAGGACGGCAGGGAGCAGTGAGGTGAGCGGACTCATCCTCCTGTCTGGCTTGAATATGCTGTGTTTACCACCATGCTGGAGACCTTGCCTGAGCCCATGGTTGAGCTCAGACCAGAGACCCTGGGTCATTTCCAGAGGAACCTGCTTGCAGTGATTCTACTGGGGTCAAGATACAACTTCTACTGCAGCAGAATGGAACTCCTGGCCTGGCTCCCCTCCCTCCTGAAGCCTGCAGGCCTCTATGGTCTCTGGGGAGCTCGGCCCTGGCTGTGAACTGAACAGATCTACCCTGAAGTGGCTCAGATGTGCTCTTTCTCCAGGCCACCCCATCAGCTGGGGCTGCTGTGAGGACCTCTGTCTCCTGGCACGGTGTAGGAGAGCAAGAGGGCAAGGGTCTGGTTGGGGTCTCTGGAGAAGCAGGAGCTTTGAACCCAGTTTGAACCTCTGAGGGTTCCAGTTCCTTTTCTCTTGGCACAGTATGATTTCCTGTTTCGAAGAAAAAGCTCAGAGTTTTAAGAGCTTTAAAAAAAGGTGCTTGGACATGAAACAGCTCTTACAAAACATGTTGATAAATTAAATATAAATGAATCAGAGACATGTGGATTAAATTTCCCTTGCTGTCCACAGGGGCTTTGAAATTAAGAGAAGAGTGTGTGTCAAAATGCTTGTGTCTGTCTCTACCAGGCCTGGAACAGAATCAGAGGGTGTGGATGGCCGGAGAAGCCTGGCTGCCTCGTTCTCCCTCTGCTGTTCTCCAGTGACAGAGCTAAGAGCCATGGATCATGGTGCAAATCTTAGGATGAATTCTTTACTCATGGAGTTTGCAGTTCTTTTGCTTTTCATTGAATTATTCTGTTCAGATTTCCCTTGTGACTTCAGGAAGGGAAACAGGACAATATGTAAGTCCTACAAAGGCCTGGAACTTGCTGGGGAAAGAGAAACATGAGCCACATGGACATGTGGGATATTGCTGTCCACTCCTTGTCTGTGAACCATCTTATCTTGGTTCCTCCTGTTTTAACCTTTCTGGTAACAGAAATATCTAGCTGTTCAGGCAGGGCTATTAGAAACACTGCCCCCTGGTGGCTGGAAGGGGAAGGATGATGGTGGGTTGGGCAGAGGGCTGGTGTCTGGGATATTGAATTTCTTAAGTACTATTCTTGCTGTGAGAAGACTTCTGGTCTCAGGATATGATTAATGATATTGGAAAGAGGATCTGCTTTTCCCTCCTGAAGTTGTGAAGATATCATTGGTTTTATTTTTCCTTGTCAATTTTTGACCAAGGAATAGAAAAGTATGTCATGTTTAGAGGTTCTCTGAAAGCAATATTGAACAGCCTTGTTGTGGTGTTGGCTTAGAAGACTTTGGGCAAAATAAATTTTAATGGAATGCCCCTGTGTGAAACAGATAAAGAGCTTCCTCAGCTTTAGAGCCCCCGCCCCCCATCAGACGCTTTGGTCTTTCCTCTTCTGCGTGGTGGCACCTGTAGGGCTCCTTGGCATACCGTTGGAAGGGACAAGTGGAGTTCTAGAATGGGACCTACTAAATGCCTTGGCTCTTAGTGCCAGCTACAAAGTGAATAGTATTTCATGGTCATTATGTTGACTGAATGAAGCCAGACACAAGAAAGAACATGTTATGCGATGCAGTTTATGAAGAAGTTCAAAAATAAGCAAAATTGGCTAGGGAAATAGCTCCGTAGCACAGTCCCTGCCTGGCAAGTGCAAGGTTCTGAGTTTGAGTCTTGATACTGTAAAACAAGCAAACAGACAAACCCCCTCAAAATAAGCAAAACTAATCAATGCTGATGGATGGCAAGTAGTTGTTACTATGGTAACCACTGGGCAGAGGCAGGAGAGAACCTTTTTGAGCATTTTGTGGTGGATATTCTATACATATAAACATGTCTTGCACTAGGCACGTAAGATCAGAGTACATGGTACTTTTAATTGTGTGTGTATAATTTGTTCGTGAAAAAGTAATAAAAAATTATCATGTTTTCCTTCTTCCTCAATGCCAGGGGGCACACCTGACAGGCAGACCCTTCAGTCCAGTGGTTGTGAGTGTGAGGGTGGAGATTGTTGGTACAGGGATAAGGCATAGCCAGGTTAGCATGGTGTAGAGAAGGCTGACTTCATGAAGGAAGAGCGGTGTCTGCATAGCAGGGGTTGGGTCAGGCACAGAGGGTCACCATAGAGTGGAAGACACTCGAGCGAGTTCTGATTGAGTCACCAGAGAGTTAAAGTGCAAACTAAAGTGGAGGATGGCATTGGGGGGCTGCTTAACATGGAGGAACAAGTGGTGTACAGGTCTGGCCTTCCTTGAGTACTTCTTACCACTTTCTGGAGAGCAACCATTTAAGCCCCTGTCTCCTGTCTTCACCACTGCAGCAACACAGCAATTGGAGGGCTATTAGGAAAGAGAGACAGGAACTACATCCCTTCCCATCTTTTCTGGTGCAGAGAGCTTTGCACTTTGGAAACATGCATGAGGAAAGAATGCCTGTGACCAGCCTCCAGGCTTCCAGAAAGAGGCTGAGCATGTCTGCGGCAGCTGGAGTTGATGGAGGAGACAGAGTCAGCCTTATCAAGCTGGCATGTCTGTATTCTGGGCTCTGGGTGGGCCCGCTCATCAACCAAAAGATGGAGGAACGTGGCCTAGACCATGTGTGACAGTAGTTTGTATAATTCTGAGCTTGTGTTGGGCGCAGAGGTGCATGTTGAGCTGCTTCCTGGTTGTGTAGCAGGTACAGCACCTTTCTTGGCACTGATCCTCATTCCTACCTCTATAACTCTTGCTGGGCACCAGTCACTGGGCCCAGACTGTGAAGGTTTTCACTTCATTTCTGGGCTCCACATGTGGAGGCCTAAAGCAGCCAGGACAGGCACGCCAGTGTGGGGGGAGATTGCAACAAGATTTTGGAAAGTAGTTTTCCTCCCCACTCCCCCAGCTGCCCTTTGCCAATCAGGGCTAGAGGTGAGTTATGCACAGCTGTGCCTTAGAATTCCCTTCCTGGCTAATTCATCCCAGGTTCTCCAGCTTCTTAGGGTGCTGGGGTGAGGGGGAGCCATGCAGTGATTCTCAAAACCTTAAGCTGTCACATACTGATGTTTTCCTCCTGGAGAGTCAAGTCTTTGGACTTATCTGGCTGGAATGGCACTGCTGTTGCTCTTCCGTGTGCCCACTTTCCTTCCCTTCCAATGGAGATGTCAGATTTTTGCCACATTGAATCTGTGGGTGCCTTGCTTGCTTTCCAACCTCCTGCTCACCACTGATAAAGCCTAGGCCAGGTCCTGGCTCATGTGCCTTTGGCTCTGGGTCTCAGCTCTTCCCTTCAGCAGTCTGGGGTCCTTGGGCCTTGAGATGGAAGAACCAAGTTGCTATGGGCATTGGATAATCCCCCTGGGACTTACAGAAGTGATGTTTGGTTCTCAGTCCTAAGGCAGCTTCTGGAGTAACTCCTTCCTATTTTTTTGTAAATTGCTTTTAGGATTTAATAAGGTCTTTAAAAATCAGTGGAAAAACAGTAAACAAAAGGCAGGAACAGGCAATTCCCAGAATTAAAAATGGCTGAAAGTAAAATGGCTCATAAACACGGAAATTTGCGGCTTAAGTAGGGATCAAAGAAACACTAATTAAATCAGTTATGAGACTGTTTTCCCTTATTAAATTGGCAAAAATAACAATACATGGTGGTTTAGGTAAAAGGAGGCTCTTTTGCCCCTAATGTAAGGAAATAAATTGGTACAGCTTTTCTGAAGAGCTGTTTGACAATACTTTTCAAAAATTTTGAAAATATATATTCTTTTTGACTCAACAATTTCACCTTTGGCATTTCCCTTACCTTAAGAAAATAGTCAGAGGTGTTCAGAAATGTTCATGGGCCAAGTCATGTATGAAACACTATTTGTAAAGATGGAAAACTGGGAATGAATGAAATGTGTAACAATAAAGAATCTGTTTTGTAAATCATGGTTTATTCAAATAATGAAACACTATGAAACCATTAGAATATATTGTAGAATAATATTTAATGGCATGAGAAATATTTAGAATATTGGCTAAATAAAAGTTAGACTGTAAGTCAGTATATTCAGTATGATTTCCATTTTATATTGACACCAAAAATCTCATAGGAGCACCTAAAGAAAAAAGAAAGACATACACCAACTGTTTAATTATGACAATTCCTAGATATCTAGGTTAGGATCTTGGTTTTGCTTTTCCTTTGTCATTTTTAAGTTAGAGATTTAATGGGATTTTAATTGTTTGAAATGTGCATTGTTCTCACATTTGTACTACTGATAATTTATTGATGAGCATCCTTAAGATTTTTTTTTTTTTGCATAGAATTGTTGATTCATGTAAATAGGACTTCAGGGTCAAGTGGCACGTCTTATTTCTATAAGTGAAAACAAAATTAAGTCCCTCAAGGAGTGTGTGCTTCAGCTTTTTTGCTCTTAAGCAACCCATTCATGTCAGCAATTCCCTTTTGTAAGCTGAGAGCATGTGGAGCCAGTGGCTTGGTGATAGGGTTTGTTGGTGACACCGACTCTGACATTTTCCTTCAAGTTCTCTTAGCTCTGTTTGTCTCCAGAGCCAGAAGTGGTGGACATCCGGGTCTCTGGCTCCTTTTTCAGCATTTGGGACTGCTGGCAGGTTGGGGTGAATAGGGAGGAAGGCTTTTTTAGGCACTGAAAACCTGCTGGCACATAGCGAGATGGCAGAGACCTTCTCTAACCTTGGCTTGCCCAACCTTGTTTCATGTGTCATCACAGCACCTCTCAGGACCCGTTGGATGAGGCACTGACTTCTTTCTTTTTGCCCTATTAGAACGAAGCTCTCTGAGTGTAGGGACTTTCTTTATTGTCTTGCCTCCACCTCTACAATACTCCTGGAGCATCAAGCTAAGAGCACAAATCCAAAGGAGACCCACCTGCATTGTGCCAACAGGACTATTTTCCTTGGTTCACTGTGACAATCTAGCCAAGGCTGTGGTTCCAGGGTGTCCAGAGGCACAATCTGCAGATGGCTCATGTCCCTGCATGGTGACAGCCCTCAGTGCAAGAGGAAGTTTTTTCTGGGTGCTTTTCTCAGGCTTCTCAGTTGCTGTCTCATCCTGTGTTATTTATGATTTGTTGAGTCCCTTCTGTGCCCAGCACTTTGGAAAGCATCTAGTCCTACCTCTGCCCAAGGTCTTGCCATTTGATAAATGACTCAGGCATAAGGCTCCTTTTCCAGAGAAAGTGCTGTCCTCTTCACAGCAGCAGGTTTCCTAAGATTTTGACTTACATGTGGTTTTCCATTTTTAAACTCTCTTGCTTGGAGTGGAGACAAAGTAGGAATGAGAACTTGGGTTGGAAAGGTAGAGGTGGGAGAGGAGAGAGTGAGATGTTGGCTACAAAAGGGTTTTTGAGATGAAATGATGCCCTGGGAGGCCTCTCCAAAGCATGTAGTTCGTGACTCCAGATATAGCATTGAGATGGGCCAATGGGCCGCTGAGAAGCAGAGCAAAGGGTGTGAAATCCCAGTGCCTGAGGAAGGGCCAGAAGCCATGGGCAGGCTTGCTAACTGAGGGGAGAGCAGAAATATTTATATGCATCCGACCATCTGTCCCTTCATGAATGCAGTTGACCTTCAGGAAGCATCCAGTTTTGGTTGGAAGCTGTTAACTCTTGGGAACTACTTCTGTGCCAGCCCTCCAGGGATTCTGTGTCCACTTGGTGAATTGCAGATTCACTCTCAATACTGCTTTCAAACCTGTGATCCCAACTGGCCCTGATCTAGCCAAGGCTGTGGTTCCAGGGTGTCTGAAGGCTCCTTGGCTAGATCATGTCGGGGCCCCTCTGTGATTCCTCTCATCGTGCTTTGTACCTAACTTCCTTGCATCCGCGGCAATTTCCAATAGTTGTTTTAGTGTGCACATGCTTATGTGAGAAATCTTCATCTCTCCTTTAAGCTTTAGGAGAACAAGAATGCTTGCAGTTTTCTTCATGCCTTCCAGTCTGGAGGCAGGTTTTGGAATGTGATAGACATCCAACAAATGAGTGTTGATGGAATCAGCAAACTGTAGAGGAGGGAAGTAAAAGATGCTCGGTATGGTACATTAGAGGAGTAACAGAGTGGGGAGTCAAGAAAGATGTGGGTAAGGAGATCTCACTGAATCTCCTCCATGATGTTTTAGAATAATAAGAATAGCATGACTACCAGCAGACTAAAGCCTACCAATACCCTGAAAGCTGGGTGTGTGCTAGTCTTTGCGGTAAATGCTTCAAGTATGTCAAGTATGTGATCTTATATAAAAGTATGAATGTTCTTAGCTGGGTGTAGAGATGCACACATGTAATCTCATTATTTTGGAAGGCTGAGGCAGGAGGGTTACAGGTTCAAGCCCAGTTTGGGAAACTTAGTGATTTAGGGAGATCTTGTTCCAAAATTTAAAAACAAGGCTGAAGATGTAGACTCTGGGTCCAATTCCTAGCAACACACACACACACACACACACACACACACACACACGCGCGCGCGCGCACCACCATCATTACAATGCAGGTAAGCCCAAGGAAGCCACTGGTCTCAAACCAGTGTCTGCTGTTCTTACAAATCAGCAAGAGAAATTCTAGCTGGACAGTACTCTCAGGGTACGCAGTGCTCAACAGTGAAAGTGATTCTCTTTTTCTGGGAACTAGGAAGAAGGAAATGTGGAATGGTGAGTGTGAGGTGGTGGGGAGGGGTCCTTTTGGGGGACAGGGGAGGGCTGGGGATTCTCCTGAGGCTTTTGCAGGACACTTTCCATTAGGAGCATTACAGTGCTAATGGAAGTGACGGGGCTTGACATTTGGATAATTAAAACATCCACTGGCTGAATAATAACTTTTTATTGACAATCATACTGGTGAAGGCAAAATTAATTTGATTTTAGTCATCCTAGCTGTGGAGTCCGCTGGACAGGCACCAGGGTTATGCGAATAGAGTTGTTGATCCTGTTAGTGGCAGTGAGGGCTCTCGGGTGGCCTCCATTCAGGCCATGCATGAAGGAGCCAGTGTGGCCAAGCCTGAATTGGGGACCCAGGTGGCTGAGGCTACTGAGGGCTGTGTGCTGGTGGGAGGATGCTGACTGTAGATGATTACAGAAACATGCTGGAGAGGTATTGCTGAAGGCAGAAATGCAAGGTGCTTTCTGAACCATGAATACTTAGGAGAGGGCTGGGGAGATGGCTCAGTAGAATGAGTGCTTCCCTGGCAAGTGCGAGGGCCTGAGTTCAATCCCCAGTTCTGCCAAAAAACAAAACAAAACAAAACAAAAAAACCCAA
>NDGN011544167.1:1031-22689 GCA_002564285.1 Tympanoctomys barrerae
TCTCTCTCTCTCTCTCCTTGCCTTCCTCTTGCCAAATAAGTCTCCCTTCTACTTTCTTGTCACCTGTTAGACTCCACATTAGGAAGAACAGGTGATACTCATTTTTTGAGTCTAGTTCACTTCCTTCAACATAATAATCTCCAGATCTATCCACTTTTCTGCAAATGACCACATTTTATTCTGTTTTATCCCCAAATAATATAGATCACGTTTTCTTCATCCAATTATCTTTTGATGGGCACCTGGCTTGTTCTCTGTCTGTCTGTCTGTCTGTCTGTCTGTCTGTCTGTCTGTCTCATATTTGGTACAGGGTCTCACTATACAGTTCAGACTCACAGTGACTGTCCTGTTTTCAGCCTCCCCAGTGTTGGGCTTACAGGCATGTGCCACCATGTCCGGACTTGATGGCCAGCTCAGCATGCCTGGGGGACAAGGCCACATGTGGTGCCGGGGATCTAATCCCGGTCCCTGCATTTGCCTAAGCAGGCGCTCCATACTATATCAATAGAGGCTGTACTAATTTACTTCCATACCAGCCGTGTAAAGGGTTCCTCTTTTCCCATATCAACACCAGTACTTTATTGTTTTTTGTATTCTTGGTGATGGCCATTCTCAGTGGGATGAGATGGAATCTCAAGGGAGTTTTGGCTTGCACATCACCACTGACAGAAGTGTTGCACAGTTTTACATATACTTATTGACGATTTGTACCTTTTTGAACAAATATATGTGTAATTCATTGGCCATCTATAGATTCACTCTTTGAATGTTGGGTGCTAAAATTTTTTAATTTTTATGCATTCTAGATACTAATCCTATGTTGAATGAGTAGCTATCAAAGATTTTCTCACATTCTGTAGATTGTCTCAATTCTGTTGCTTCCTTTTCTGTGAATTATTTTTTGATTTAATGTGGTCCCATTTGTTGATTCTGGTTATTGTCTCTTGCGCCTTTGGAATGCAAATTTGTCAAAGAATTAAAAAGAAAATAAAATGTAAGCATTAACTACTCCTTTCAGTAGAACACTAGAAATAAGCAGCACAATTATCCATACTATCCTGTGCATATATATTTTTTTCCCTTACTTATGTCTTTTCTCATTTTCCTCATCCTGGAACCTGAAAGAGTAACTAATATCTGAAAGGTACAATAGACATTGTGAAAGGGACAGAAACTGTTCAAAGTGAAGGAAGAACTGGAATTGATTTTTATGCGGGGTGGGAGATACAGATCTAAGTGGATATTCTGTTCCCAGCACCATTTGTTAAGTAGCCTTCTTTTTCCAAAAATATATTGTTGGCTCCTTAGTTCAAAGGTATCAGGATACCAGATTTTAAATTCTCTTACAAAACTGTAGTAACAAAAACAGCCTGGTACTGGCACAAAAATAGACATGGACACCAGTAGAACAGAAGAAAGCACACAGAAATAAAATGTAATCTTGCCCTTCATATTGTTAATGTTCTAGAGCCCAGGCTGTGGCTATGGGGTACACAGAAAATAAATAATTCACAAACAAGTAACTAACTCTATGATATAATGTTACATAATGATCATTCTAAGTCTATTTGTATGGTACAGAAAGCAAAAGGCAAAGTATAGTGTGAAGACAGAGGCCATTATAGACAAAGTAATTCAACAATCCTTCCTGAGGAAGTGATATCTGGTTAGAGACCTTAACAAATTAAAAACCAAGCCTTGAGGCTACTTGAGGAAATGTCAGGGCCCTGAGGCTTAAATAGGACTTCACAAACACATAGAAAAATGAAAATAGTTAAGACATAAAAATGTATCAATGACTATTAAAATAGAAATTATTATACTACTTTGATAACAAAGATCTACATTCATTCTTTCTCAAGGGCAGGGGTTGTCTTCTCATCCTTTCTCCCAGACCTGCTCAGTCTATATAAGCTCTGAACACTATTAATTTGTTATATAGATGAATCACTACAATTCTTCTGAAAATGTTTTCTTCATTATTTTTAAAATTATAATGATTATTTTTGAAAAAAATAATTTTGCGACATTAAACACACCCTCAGGTAAGTGGCATTTCTCAGAAGGATATGACTTTAGCTCAGCGTGAATCCAAAATATGATTGGGTAAGAACACAGAAAGCTAGTTTATTGATCAGCTAACATCTGCAATGCACTTGTATATACATTGTCTAGGAACTCTGAACACTTAAAAAAAAGATATCGTTATGCCCCTAGTTGGTTTGAGGCGAGGCCCAGAGATACTCAGTTTGTATCCCAGGAGCACAAGGCCAGTAAAAGACATTGCTGAGTGACGGGTCCTGAAAGTTCACACCTGTGATGAAATTCAATCTCGTGCCTTCTCTAGACTCTTCTCTGGCACCCAACAGTTTTGAAGTGCCACTCTTCTGATCCAGTGCTCTTGATGCATTGTCACTTTCCAGACAGGCGCCTCCCAGGGAGCTGTTCCCTTTCTCCTCATCGCTGATCTTAGCATCACAAGAACTGGACCTGGAGATCACATTCACTTTCTTACTAGTGGTGGTTCTTGGCAGGCTATTTAAGTTTACTAAAGCTCATTTTTCTCATTTTTTAAACAGAGATAACTATGTATTAAAATTATAGCACCCTGTCAGTGAGATAATGCAAAAAGTCTTTGGACCAATGTCTGGTATATATGGCAGCGACTCAGTAAATACTACATGAATCTATTAGTGCCAACTGGATCTGGGCTTGGCTAATGATCAGCTAAACTGATAAATGAATCCTGTATTAGTTGTCAATGATGATAATAGCACAAAATACTGTATTTCACCCATGGCATGTACAATTTTATATAACTCACATTAATTGCTGGTGTGGAAGGCCAGTCATGACCATCAGAGAAAACCTCATCAATACCTCATACCTTGTTGCTCACTGGAAGACAGCCTATTTGTTCAGAGTCCGCTAGACCACAGCTTGGGTTCAGAGTCAGTCTAACATGTAGGTTGACTATCATCAAGTGAAGAGAAAAAACAAAAAATCTCCTACTCAAAGGAAGCAGTTGGCATATGTGGCCCCCAAACTTAAAGCTCAAGGGTTGAAAAAATTATACCTTTCCGAACATTCTGGAAATGACTCAGTTTAGTGAGCTGTACTTTATGACTCATCCTTTTAGATGACAACTGTATTTCCTTCATCATGTTGACTGAAGGTAACAGAATGGGATAGGTGGGGATTTTAAAACTTTTACCCAGGGCTTCTGTTCCAAAGCACCACAGACTAGATGGCTTCAAACAACAGAAATTTATTATTTCACAATTCTGGAAGCAAGAAGATTCCATCTGAGAGGACAAGAGGAGGTCGCTGTTCCCTCTGAGGCCCTACCTTTTGGCCTTGCCTGGCAAGCTTTGGCATTCTTGCCTGTGTCATCACATGACTGTCTTCTCCCTGTTGTCTCTATGTCTCCTTGATTTTTAAGGACAAAATCATACTGTATATAGCTCCCACCCTACTCAACTGTGGCCTCCTCTTAACCGATTATATATGTAACAACCTTATTATTAAAAAAAGATCATATTTCAAGGTAAGGAAGGTAGGCATTCATTCAGTACATGTTTTGGAGAAACATTCAATCTGTAACAGCAGATCATTGGCTTAGAACAGAGGGATGAGATCCAGGTCGTGCCTTTAGTTATGCGTGTCTTTGCTTCATATCTCAGGACCTGTGGGGACATCAAAGGGGTAGAGGTCATCTTTCTCCTTCTTTCTTACTATAAATGCTTGTCTCTATGGACACTGTGAATCTTAAGCTGGGCTGCCATATTCAGGTATCTTAGAACCATAGAATGTATAACTTCTGGAGCCAAAGTGTAGGACTCTTTTTATTTCCATTTCAATAGCCATAATTTTCATTTAAATCCCACATGTGAGAAAAATGCAATAGTACACTTTTATTGATTACTCTACATTTACTAGGTTGAGACATATAAAATTTCTATTTTCATAAATAGTCAAATATTGTCAGTTTTATCTGGTTTGACCAGCATTCCATTAGTTGCTGTCCTGATGAACCATGCTTGGCTCCTGTTCCTCAAATTGATCTCAAGGTTTCAGATTTTAGGCAGTGTACAATGACTGCCCTAATGTCTTTCTTACAGGGGCACCACTCAAAATAAGTATTCTCCATTATGTCCAGTGACCACACACTGGAAAGAACTAAGACTTCAAAGAGTTTGGACAATCTTGAATCAAATTATTCCGCCATTACTTACAAGGGTTTTGCTCTTAAGTGGCCAATTATTTAGACTTTATGTTCTACAATCCTATTCTGTATAATGGGGATCAAATCTCATGGAACAATTTTATGAATTAAATTATATACTATTTACCATATATGATTATATACACATAGATATGCCAAACGTGCTGCCAGAACATAGTAGATATTCTGAATGATGTTTCACTACATTCTTACATCCATGATTTCTGTAGTACACCCTAAAAGTCCCAGAATTTGCTCATAGATTGTGGAAGTCACTTTTTCATTGCTGGGATGGAGTACCCAGTACTCACAACTTAGAGAAGAGATGTATTTGGGCAGATGGCTTTGAGAAGTTGGAGTCCACAGTCAGATGGCTCCAAGCAAAAAGATCATAGCAGGAAGGCATAGAAGAGGAAAGTATATCAAGGAGGCCTGAAGCAAAGGAGAAAGGAGAATCTTGAGCAGGAGGTGCATCCAACCTTCCAGTTCAACCCCACTGTGATCTGCCTTTTTCTTGCGGGCTCCACCTCCTAACCACAGGTCAGCTCCAGTGCCCCCATGATCCAACTCCCTTCCATATACTTTGGAAAATTTTGGGGAACACTTTAGAGCTACCTGTAACAAATCTGAACTGAAGTGGTGGAGAAATGTATGGGCTTATTGAGCTAGAATTAAACAGGATGGGACAAATGAACAGGCTCCTTTGCATGTATCGTACTCCTTAGGATGCAGCAGCAGACTCAGATGAAACTGTTACCAAAAGCCTACATGATTATGTAGTCTTTCCTCATCTCACAGTAACTAGGCTCCATTTGAATTGCATATATGATATGCCTGTGTTTACATCAAATGTCATTTTCCAGCGTAGTAGTTCTCAACCTTTTTTCCATTGGGAACACACATGACATTAACATAAATTAGCATACATGACATTCTCTCTGGGGGATTATTCAGAGACTTCTCTAATTCTTGATACACAATCTTTTCTCTCCTACTATAGAAAGCTCCAGGGAAGGAGATGAAAGTGACATTATAGAAATGGCTCCCTCATTCTTTTCCAACTAAAAATTACCTTCAAAGTTTGGCAAATCCTCCACCAATGTTATACTAATAACATTCCTAAAAATTATGTCTGGTGCAATACTGAAATCGAAAATCACTCTGATAAGGGATGCTTAGAATAGTATTTAGAATGGTTAAAACACCTCTTCAGTCATTAGGTAACTGAGATCCAAGTAGATCTGTCTAGCCTTCCTCATGATAACTAGAAGCAACTGGGTGCTCTTCACTTGGAGTGAAGGAAGCACAAAGTCAGGGTACATTTCCTCTGCACATTTACACTGAACAAATGAATCTGTTTCAATGACAGTGTATTGGCATAAATGGTACTCCTGCCTCTGTGTCACAGAGGCAAAGCACTGAGGTATGAATAAAGCTACCCAGGCTGCCTGTCTCCCAACAGATTCTATGTGTGCAATATTGCTATCAGCATGATCAATTCTTTCTAGCCACCAGAAGCAGCTTCCCACATCTTTAGGCACTTAAGCATTCTAGGCAGTGAATGTACTCTCCCCTCTGGTCAAAGCCATTTATTATCAATTGTAAGTAATGTGACTGTGGGGGATGCTACCTGGGGCCACTGGAAGCCTGCCATGGTTGACAACCCTTGGAACAGACACAGACATTGTAAGTTAAAACCACGTCAGCCAAACCCAAACCTGGTATAATTGAAATTGTAATAAATCACTCTTCTTAAATCTTCCTGGAAGGAGCACTGGAAAGGTCTCCTCCCTCTGCCAAAGAAAGTAAGAGAGCCAGATTGAGCAAAAGGAGAACTCACACTTCGGCTCTGCCCAGGGGTACAGCAGGGAGAATGTATACAACTTGGCAAGTTCTTAGGACAAGTAGGCCAGGAATAGGATGGATGGAATCAAATGGCAAGGCAAAATGGAGTACATGCAGCCCCTGCTGTAAGTGTCAAAGGCCCCTTCTCAATTCTAGAGATCAAGTTCACACACTTGAGATGACGTTTAGGGTCTCCAGGAACAGGCACACCTCAGTGTGTCCCAGCATAGCATATAACTCTGTATAGTGCTTCTCTCTTGGACAGGGAAGGCCTCGAGTGCAGGATCTTCGCTTAGTAAACTCTAACCCTTAGTAATTATCAGAAGCCTGAAAAGTGTGCAGTCAGTTTCAAACTATGAACACACACTGCATAAAAGCTGCACATGAGCCAACAGCACAAAGTCAAAGGAAGTGAACCTCAGATTGTGCATAATCTGAAGAACATATGGGAGGTCTTTTTCTTCTAGATGAACTATAAGATATTTCAGAGAAGGCTGTTATATACTGTAACCATGGGAAAATAATGAGCTTTTCTCCTACAGATGGGTCAGGATCTCAGATCCCTTCTAAGAATTCTCCTTAGAAAACTGGGTACGTGGTCTCAAATGGCTGCATTTGCCCAAGGAGCCTTTCATAGAACTCGATCAGATTTACTTTTTATGCCACACACAAGAAAATCTAATTTCTTTATAGTGGACACTTATTTCCCCAGCAATGTTCCCCAACTTAAATGCCCCTTACACTGATTGGACATAGCCTCAGGGCAACATTTACTAGCTTCCAACAACAAATCCACCCCTCAAGGATAAGTTGTGTCACTCGGGAAGTGTGCACACATAATTCTACAAAAAGAAAAACAGTTCTAAGAATGCTTTGAACAATTTTTTTGTATCTTAGAAATAGGCATAGGGCCAGGGAGATAGCTCAGTAGAATAAGCCCTTGCCTGGCAAGCACAAAGGCCTGAGTTCAATCCCCAGTTCAGGGAAAAAAAAAAAAAAAGTAAAAAGAAAAGAAAGAAGCACAAATCTATTAAGGAGACTACTTTCAAAACAATAACTGTGCTTTAGAGTTATGCTTTCTAGTACACTACATAATAGGTAGGAATCAGTACTTCACTGTTTAGTATAAAGCAACAACTCTATTGCTATGCTTGTGCGTGTGGATTTCACATTGAATTCTCCCAACAACTGCATGAAAACGACACTGTCAATAATAGTTGGCATCTAAACAGTGATCACTACTTGGTCAGGCCCTGTGCGAAGGGGCATTTCATTTCAATCTTCATTTTACAGACAAGAACACTGAGGTTTAAAGAAAAGCTGAGTACCTTGTGAAGATCAGAAAATCAGTAAGAGAAGAACTGAGAGTTGTGGGTAAATTCATTTGACTAGATCTTTAGTACTCTGATTCGTATGCTGTATTGTAAGCCATGCTTCTGATCACTGCGATAAGAACTTTGGATTTTTACTAAAATATTATAAAATATATACACAGGTGATATACATGTCATATACCTAGCTGTACCCATGTATATTTCTAACTCATATTTCTTTTCTGTGAAAACGTTGCTGCTTTCAATTCGCAATAACACTAGCTGGAAGAGTAGATCGAGGTCAGTGACTGTGGTCCAACCAACACAAGGAGGCATAACAAGCAGCCAGGGTGACACAGACGGTTCGTTCGGCTCTTACAGTTTGTCATTGCCCAACAAAAACCACTTTCATAAGGCCAAGCAACAGATTTCAGAGAAAGCCCCAGAATGGCTTTGTGCTGGGACTGTGCAGCTTGTTTGCTATTACATACCAGGTAAGCCCCAGTGATGCCTGGAGCCTCGGTCTCTCCATCTGGGCCCCAAGAATGGGTAAATTCATCACTCTCCTTCAGGTTTCTACTATGAATATTTATGAAGGCCTCCAGAATCCTGGTATCCCATAAAAATGCAAACTACAATTATTATTAATGATACAGTTAGCAAGAAGGACATTTGTTATTTCTACTCAATTGGTTTCCTCCAGGAGCAGAAACAGTTTTTTTTTTCTTTTTTTTTTTTTTTTGACATAGTATTAATGTGCTGTCTTTCCAACTTTGATCATCTGTCATTTTCTTTTGGAGAAAGTTGAGCTATGGATGAGGAAGTGCCCTTCCTTTGCTTTGCGACATGGGGCCTGGCCAAGCCCGAGTTGCTTCGTGGTGCAGATGAAACTATGGATATTTATTTGATTTCCATATCAGGAAACAATTTATTAGGATGGAGGCGGTGAGGCTCTAGGACTTCTTCCTTTCTTGCCTAGCTCGTCACTAGTCACACAGGCAGCTTTGGCTCATAAATCTAGTTTTATTTCCCCATCTATTCACTTGGAACTAAGTGATTTTTTTAAGGCAAAGAGGAGAACACGTTCCCTTATGTAAGCACTCTTCCTCCAGCTCCTAATCACCATTGTTTCTCAGACAAGCCTGGGAGAGGCTGAAGCAGGGAGCCATTTTCATTCATTCTCCTGCATTCCACTTGTATTTTCAGAGTTTACAGAAAAACACTGCAACCAATTTGGGATTTCCCTGTAAGGATCCACTTCCTCTAAGCAAACCAGGATTGAGTGCAATGTGAATCCCAGAAACAAAAAGATTTCTGAAGATATCCATTTTCTTCTGCCTGCAGAAACTACCTTGCCTTTCTTTCTGCTCCCATCCCCCGCTCCCACCCTCCCTCAAACCCCCACCTCGCCTTCCCCTCCTTCTTAAGAAGACTTTCCCAGGTCCCTCTTGGCTGTGGTTGAACGACGTTGGCTCCTGTCCATGCTGCAACAAAGACCTGGCATTCCAGCTGTCTGCGTCTAATCTCCAGTGTCAGCTCTCGTTAATGTGTGAGCGTGAAATCAGAGGGGGCAGAGCTGCGCGGAATATTAAAACCATGATCAGAATTCCACTGAAATGCTGAGAGTCTGCGAGCACCATTAGTGGAGGCTGTCAAATCACGGCTTCGCATTAAATAAAAGAAAAGATTTCTATCAGAGGAAAGTACAATCAGTGAATCGCTGGGCTAAATTAGCATTTTTTCAATTGGAGATCGAAGTTGATTTATTGTTCTACACGACATTAATGTAACTATGTGCTTGACCTGCTAAGGCAGCTAATTTTTCATTTAAATGGTTTCTTTCCTTCCCAGTGCAAAGGCTGCAATCATATTTCAACTTTGCCGAGTGATCAGAAAAGTCGTGGAATGCTGCAGAAATGTCTTAGGGAGGCCTTCCTCTCCCCTCCCCTTTCCCTCCTTCCCTTTTTCCAGCTCCACTGCCTGCCTCCTCCCCTTCCCTTCCCCCCTAACCTCATGGCTGGTGGTCAAGGTCACAGAGGAAGAGTAATCTCAAAGCCACCGACTTCAAAGCCTCCATCAAAGAAGCCCCTACGTAGCCAGTGAATTAAAAGGGAGTGGGGGAGGATGGGGTCTGGGCCCTGGACGTTCTTATCAACAAGAAAAGACCCTTTAACTGTCCTGCTGCTAGGGCCCAATCTGGGGCATCCTGGGTCCAGTTTCTCTTGCCAGCCTCTCCATGCAGCTCCCTATGTGCTCCCCAGCCCCCACCTCTACACACACACACACACACACACACACACACACACTGCCCAAAGAGAATATACATTTCCAATTAGCAGAGCACATTCTAGCTATTTTCTCTTTTACTGGCCTATCTTCATTTTGCTAAAAAGCTGGGCTGTCATTAATGAAATCCTGCAGTTGTGTTAATCCTGGGCACAATGCTTCTTTTCTCTCTCAGGCTTGCCCGAACATAAAAACTATAGTTACTCAGCGCCCCTCTCCTATTGAGATTCCTTGTCATTTGTCTTTCATTACATACCTGATGTAGCACAGTAGCAGTCGAAGTTCTTGGACGCAGGGGAGAGATACAAGTGTGTTTCTTTCATGATGTCCTTGCTGGCAAAAGGCAGCTGGCATTTTCTGTTTCTATTTATTTATTTTTAAATGTACATAGATTTTGATCTTTGGAAGCTGGTGGATATTTTAGGACAATTTGAAAATCCTAACAGGTTTTGAAATTTTTGGATTTAAAACCAGCTGGAAGCCGTGGATGAACCCTGATAAGATACATTTCAACATTTATCAAATGTGTTTCTTCTAAATTAATTAATTGTATTCTAACTGAGAGGGCACAGACTAGCGAGTGGCTGGTGGGCAGTGGGCTGGCATTTCCCACACTTTACCACTGTAAATGTGACTTCTAAAACAAAACAGACATTATGTCACTATGTCATATTTATATTTTAGTTTTCTTCCTCTCACCTTCAGGATCTACCTAATGAAATTACAAATGGGGAAATTTTCAAAATTTGTAGGGAGGCCTGAGAGCATTGGTTAGTATTTTAGAGCTTAAAAACTTGAGGATATGAGGCTCTGAACAGAGCCAGGCACTGCACACAGGACTAAGGAAAGAGGAGACAGAGAATACCCCCCATGGTCCCTAAACTAACAAAGTCCCTTCAAGGGTCAGTGCACTGGAGGGAAATTTTCCTCCCATCCCCATCACAACTAGACCTAATTGGCGCCCCCTGGTCAGCAAGAAGGCAGTGGAGTGGTTGAGTCAACGTCTGACCTCTGCTCTGACTTAGAGGAAGGGTCTCTGTCCAGGGCTGAGCAAGGAACCTTCTAGTTGGCTGCTGAGACACACACCCCTTGTCACTTCTTACTGGCTGTCATTTTGTCAAAGTTGCTTAGACTTCCTTAGTCTTCCTCCATTTATACAGCAGAGCCATCTCTCCTCCACCTCTCAAATCACCCCTCTAACCAAGCAATGTAAGTTTTATTCTCCAAAGATGAGGAGAGTTGGTCACTAAATACAGAAGATGTCTCTTTGTACAACTCTAGTTACCTGCTCCCCATTGGGAATTTTCATGGTGATTTTGTATAAATAGCCATCGTCGGCTGATCCATTCCCCTGTCCCTTCACCATCTATTCATTAGCCAAGAGGTGGCATCACAGCATGTGGGTCCCACTGCGATTTCCACCAAAAGGTACGGATGCAAAGCTCAATTGTTTCTTCGTCTTGCCATTTCCATGGTCATTGGTTCTCCAAATTTAACGCACCTCTCCCTTACATGTTCATCTATTTCTAAATATAGTTTTAATCATAGAAAGAAAGGTCTTTAGAAGATTCTGGTTGCTTATGGTAAACAAAATAGAACCCTAGCACCTGAAAGATGCGGAGTTTTAGTAAAACAATCCACATGACCTGTAATGTACTCAGTGCTTGGTAAGCTATATGATCCTCACAAGCTGGGAGGGAACAGTGTGGAAGATGAATAAATTAGGTACTTTGGGCCAGGAAACACAAGAAGGGGTTCCAGTCTGGTAGTAGAGGCAGACTTTACAGAAGGTTGTCAGACTACGCAATGCAACGTCGCCAAAAGCATGGTTTCAAGTAGTTCTTGGCACCTATTATTGCTCAAATAAGTACTGTCCCCCAAAGACACATGTACTGAGAGCTTGATCCCCAGTATAGCAGTGTTCAGAAGTGGCACCTAGACAGGTGACTGGACCGTGAGTGTGCTAACTTGATCGATGGGCTAATCACTGATGAGTTCATAGCTCATAGCTTCTCTTCTTGGAGAAGATGGGGTTTGGTTGGAGGAGGTGGGTCACTGGCGTGTGCCTCTGAAGGATGTATGTGGTCCCTGACCCCTTCCTCTCTCCATAGCTCTTTATATCTGTCTGCTACCTAAATACCCTGGGTTGAAAAGCTTTCCCCTACCAAACCCTTCTGCCATAATGTTTCTGTCATGTTATAGGTTTAAAAGGAATGGAACCAGCTGACCAGGGACTGAAACCTCTGGAACTGGGAACGAAAGTACATATTTTTGGGCTGAAGATATAGCTCAGTGGCACAAGCACATGCCTGGGAAGTGCAGTGTCCTGAGTTTGATTCCTGATACAAAAATAAAAATAATTATAAAAATTACAAAATTAATATTTTCTCCTTTATTATTCACTGAGCAATTTAGTGGCCCAGATTATTTTGTCAGAATGACAAACAGTTGACTACCACAATATCCAAAGACAACTCAGTAGACATGTGGCAGGAGGGTAAGGCAAAAGGGTGGGGTCCTGAGATCAGTCTATTCCATATATAAATTCAACGCATAGAATCTGTCCTAGATAAAGGAATTCGCTGGAGAGTCAGACAAGCAGCAGAACCCTGTATCACTGAACTTTGGGAACATGACCAGATCCTCAAAGATAACAGAGTTGTCACCAAAATACACATATGGGAAAACTGAAGGCAGACATAAAGGAGCAGCCCTGGCCTTAGAAGCAGCCCTCTTATGTTTTCTCATTTTAGAAAAGGATCTTAAAGACTGGGGTTGTAGCTTGACAAAAGACTGTCTGCCTAGCATGCATGAAGCCACTGGTTTAACTCTGGGCACCATGAGAAAGAAAAGAAAAGAGGAAGGAAGGGAAGGGAAGGGAAAGGAATGGGAGGGCAGGTGAGAGGAAGGAGAGGAAGACAAAGAGGGAGAGGGAAACTAGAAGAAAAGCGTAATAGTACTACCCTATAAAGCTAGTCCAAGGATTAAGCTATTTGGCATTTCAATTTAGGTTGTGCACTCGCGTGTGCGTGCATGTATGTTTCATAAATACTGTGCTATCAAAATATTCAGGGCTCATCTCATATGTGTTGGATTCTAGATCTCATGGTGAAGAAAGCCTTTTTAAAACAAAAGAATGAAACAAATATTTAGGAAGATTGCTATATATATTAGACACCTCCATATGTTATTTAATACAATACTACTTCCATCATTACAACAGCCCAAAAAAGAAAGGATCTATGATCATCTCTCTTTTTAAGTTGAAAAAATATAAGACAAGTGAAATTGAGCAACTTCTCACAGGCAAGGTGAACAAGAGTGGCAAAGGTATTAAAGCTCAAGTTTTCAGGTCCAATTCCAATGAACCACTCTTCAAAAAAGCTATATGCTTTTGAAGTATCTGTTCCTACAAGTGACCTTTTATAAAACGGAGCCTCAAAGCATTCAGAACAAAAATCTGATTACAAAGAACCGTCAATGTGTAACACCACAGTGAATTTTAGGTGTGAATTAATTCACTTGGAGAATAACTAAAACCTAGCATCTTTTGAACACATATCAAGTGCCACTCAGTTTTCCAAGTATGTGCATTTATTAATACACTTCATCTTCAGACTAACCCTAGAAAGTATTTTTTATTATTATGCTTATTTAAAAGATTAGGAAACCTACTCACAAATATGATAGACAGGCTTTCTAAAGTGACAATTTCAATAAATGGCAGAGTCTGGATTTGATCCCCACCAAATCAGAACTTCTTTGTCACTATGCAATGCTACACTGGAGATAAAGGTAGCATGATTATTTGTCATAATTCCAAGTTAGGTGTTTTAAGGAAGGAAAATAGGAGTTGTACATTTGTGTTTAGCTGAGAGACTCTGAACCCCGAATTTATAAACGTAATTGAGGGCCTCCTTTGTGAGGTTTATCCTGTTACTGGACTTCTTGTTCCTGTAAAAATTTCCCTTAAACTAGGGAAGTTATTGTCCTATAAATTTCAGGAAGATAGGAAAAATGAAGACAGAAAAAATAAGATGGTGTAAGAATTTTTATCAAATACCAGTTGTGCAACTTACTATGTTGTTAGAGTGCTGGAAAAAAGAATCACTAATTCTTCCTGTGAGGGGGAAGTTGTGGAAATAAATGCTCCTAAATTGGTCCTTAAAGCATGGAAAGGATTTCTGTGGGGTGAAACACATCCTAGACCAAGGGATGTGCATGAGCAAAGGCAGACAAACAGTTCCTAAAGGTAGGCTTCTCAAGTCTCATCTCTATTCTTCGCAGTACCTTCTTTAGCATCTGCCTACCCCTGGATCACAGTATGTGAATAATAAATGCTGAGTGATTTGAATGGCTAATGCTTGCATGCATTGCTTAGTCTAAATAATAGCAACGAATCCAACACCACCCAAGGTGATCTCCCCCAAAATGCATGTGAGTCCTTGGAGAGAGGGTTGAACAATGAACAAATCTGTTTCCTGGCGGTCTCCAGCCTCAGTCTCTCGCCATGCCGTGCCTTCATTACGATGTGTGAGAGATTTGTTTGGAGTGGGGGAAGCATATTTTTGTTTGCATTTGCTTAGCACATTGCTGTCGCACATTTTGCTATGAGATGTAAAGTCATCTGCATGCACCGGTTGTGCAGTTACAGAAAAGTCAAAACAGCGTCAGGAGGGTTGTCAGCCACATGGCCTAGGCAGATTGTCACTCCTTTACCATGAGTGCTGCTACCTTTTCTGTCCTCCTCCTTCCCTGTCATCCTTGCCCCCTAAATCCTCATACCTGCATATACATCTCTACACTCCAAGAGTCTAATTTCTATTTAGGTAGAAGATACAAGTTACGCAGACCTCAGGTGCAATCTGCTGCGTGTCAGTGCCTAACCATGGGTGCCTCATGGGAGCAACTTTGCATCAGCCTTGACTGCAAATGGTTTTTTGTCAAGAGCCCTCAAGAAGCCATCCCACCCTGCATCATAACAAGCTCTGGAAAATGAATTTAGCATTGGAAACAGGACAAATGACAACATGTCCTCTCTTTCTACTGTTAACATTTTTGCATTTTTAACATCTTTCATTTTTAATTGTTTTATTAATGCATGTTGTATATGTTTCTATTTCTTTTGTGGCGTTGGTACATGTATGCAACACATCTAATCTCTTTTCCTTCAATTCCCACTCTCTTAGTCTCTGGGTTCCCGTATATTTGAGAAACATACATCTCCCTATTTCCTATCATTCATATTTTATTTTGTACTTTACTTATAATTGGAGTTTCTTATATAAGAGAAACTATGCAATATTGAAGTTTGTACATCTGACTTATGTCACAACATTATAGTCTTAAGGTATACTGATTTTCAATAAATGGCTCAAATTTATTTTTCTTTATGGCAGAGTAGCAACCCAATGTGTTTAAATACTACATTTTATTTATCCATTCATCTTTTGATAGTCATTTGGCTGTATTTAAGATATAGCTGTTATGAGCTGTGTATCTCTGTGTATAGATATGTATGTATCACTATAATATATTGTCTTCAACTCTTTTGGAAAAAGACCTAGAAGTGGGATAGCTGGAGATTTGAGGAATCTCCATACTGATTCCCATAGTGGTTGTAATAGTGATTATACTAGTTTACATTCCCAACAACAATGTAGAAAAGTTCATTTTTCCAGCAGTCCTGCCAGCATTTGTTATTTTGTGATTTCTTGATGGTGGCCATTCTTTGTGGAGTAATATGGAATCTCACTGTTTTTTTTAAAAATGTATTTAGTACAGGGTGTATAGGGTCTCACTATACAGATTGGACTAGTAGTGAACCTCCTGTTTTCAGCCTCCCAAGCACTGGGATTACAGGCACGCACCACCACAACCAGTTGCATTTGCCATCTCAGCATGCCCTGGCAGCTCAGCAGGAAGGGCGTACCAGGGACCAGTGCTGTTTTCTAAGGGCAATGATGTTGAACGTTTCTTCATGTAGTTATTGGCCGTCCATCCTTTGGTGAGGTCTCTACATTTCACTTGCCCTTTATTTGATTGGGTCTTTTATTTTGAGAGTTCTGATTTTTCAAATTCTCTATGTATATTCTAGATATTATTCCTCTGATTGATGAATAACTGGCAAAATGCTTTTCCTATTCTGTGAGTTATCTTTTCACTCTGTTGCTTGCTTCTTTTACTGTGCAGAGCTTCCTCATTTTATATGTTCTTACTAATTTGAAGACAGCACCCTGAAATACAGCAACAGTTGTTGAATTCTTGTTACTTTGTTCAGAGCAATTTTGTATCACTTCTAATGCTATTTTTTCTATCACTATTTTGTATCCTTTAAAAAATAAAAATATTTATATATTCTTTCAAATCCATCTCTAATCTCGAATACAGAGCAGATAAACAGAGCATTAATGTCAAGACTTAATGGTGCAAAGAGCACAGGCTCGCATTAGCAGTATGCACAATCTATGATATAGAGAGGAAGGAGCTAATAATTTGAAACCAGCAAACTTCATTTTGAGGGTGAAGTCTTTAAATGTTGTGTGACCTACCAATTTTTTTTCTGATCTCATCTATACATTAATGACAGAATTAAAATAAATACCATCCATTTTTAATCTATTCTACAGATCTTCCAGTAATTCCCATTTGGTGCCAAAGAGCAGAGAGTAAAGCAGGTTTAATTTCTTGGTTCTTTTTCTTTTCTTTTCTTTTTAATGTCTTTGGTCTGCAGGGTCTCACTATGCCGCTTGGACTCATAGTGAACCTCCTGTTTTCAGCCTCCCCAGTGCTGGGATTACAGGCATATGCCACCACCCAGATTCCGTTGCTGGCTCAGCTTGTCCAGGGGCAGGGTTGGCACCCCATGTAGTACCCAGGATTAAACCCTAGTCTCTGTGCTTACCTAAACAGGCGCTTAGTCTGATGAGCTCTCTCGCTGATCCTGAAAGCAAGTTTAATTTCGACACTCATGAAACTTAAAGCCTATAGGAAGAGCAGATAATCGAGTGTGATGACTGCTTTGGAGGGGAAGAATGAATGCTTGAAAGGCAGCATTGGCAGTGATGGAAAAGAGCTAAGAGGGCTCTTTGCCCACCCAAATCCTGGGACATCCATAGAAATAAAAATACTTGGGTAACACAGATAATGAGCAAAAGCAACCACCAAGGAACTGTACAAAATTACAGATTTTAACAGAGATATGTTTTGTAAAAGGTAATCTTTAATTAAAGCTCCTAGCTGCTTGACAGAAGATAAAGGGAGCATTTAGAAGAAACAATGATTTTCATTTCTTTTTAAAACCACATGCTACAGTCCACTGTCTGTTTTGATAAGTATTTGTGGCCAGATCTGAAGAACAAAGAGCAGGAGCACTCAGCCCTCTTGTAGAAGTGATGCACAGGAAAGCCTGGTCACATAACAAGGGCCTCCTGGATGGTCCCTGAGAAGATATTTTCTTCTCAGAAGATATTAAAGCAATTCTGATGTTCATGGGTTGGAAAATTTTATTCCTGATGGATTTTTACTACTGCCACATAAGGCCATCAGAAGAAGGGATTTTTCTCACATGCTACATACAAGGATGCATTAAAATCTATGTACCAAGAAGTGGTTCGTAAATAACACTAACCCCTGTGTTCCTGTACTCTACGAAGATGAACACTGTAGACTTTGTCCATCTCTGGGGACTAATGGATGATATTCATGCCTGGACAAGCATCTAGGTATTTAAGAAAGCCCCTTCCATCTCCAGAGCACCATGGATCTGTGGGAAAGACCTCCTCTTCTAGGACCCTTCCTACCCTATTCAGTAATTTAAAACCTAATCTCCATCTGCTCTTACACAGCTACTTTCTCATTAAAAACTTCCAATGATTAAGGACTTCTTAGTTTGATCTTGAATCTTGCAAAAGGCCCATGTATTAGAGACTAATTCCCCATCATAGTGCTACTAGGAAATGGTAGAATCTGTAATATGTGGAACCAAATAAAAGTCCTCAGATCATTGAGGGCATGTCCCTGAAGAGGACAGTGGGGCTGTAGTCACTTTCTTCTTTCTCTTCTCAATCATAAGCTGAGTGGTTTTACCTGGATCTGCTATCAAAATACACTGCCTCACTACAGACCCCAAATCAATGAAGCCAACTGACCATGTGCCTACAAATCTTTCAATGAGCTGATTATCGTAGGCATTTGTTATAGTAACAGAAACTTAGATAACATAAGAGCTTACCACCTTGTCAAACCACCCCCTAAAAAATTAAGCTGTTTTAAGTTTTAGCTCTTCACATTAGCTACTCCACTTTGGCCTTTGTTCTTCTTTCTGACAACTCAAAGAACAAATCTATTTCTTTGTTCAAGAAGCACTTGTTGAGGATTTTCTATGCTCTTGACAAGATGGCATATGTAGAACCGGGCTTCTTCCTAGAAGCAGCCTGCCATTTAGTGGATTTATCACCCTTGGAAGAGGTTCCCTGGACGACTGCAACAAATCACAGTGCACAGATAGCATCTCCAGTGCACTCAGTATCACCATCTGAAAAACTCTGTCTGCATTAGGGACAAACAAAAGCACAAAATCAAGAAGTCAGCAAAAGTGATGTCATAAAGTCTTTTGTAAGACAAAAAATTCATGACTTGATGGCTCTGAGCAATGCTTCTGCTCAATTTCCTGCCCCTTGTGACACTGGACATTTGAACAGTCCTTCATAGTTCAGATTTCATTCACATATATTATTCTTAACAACCATGTAAGGTTCTTGACACTGATCCACTTGATAGATGAAGAAACAAGAGCTCAACAACACTAAGTTACACATCTGATGTCCAACAGTACATAGAAGAAAAGAGAAAATAGCTCCCTATTTATTCAAAAGTCACTTTTATTTTTCTTTGAAATAAGAAAATGTATGAGGTGTCAGAGAGCATCAGAATTTTCTAAGGAAGTACTACTTCAGTGATATGCCCAGCATATCCTCCAAGAAAAGGTTTAAAGGAAAGAAAATCAAGTTTTCCTCTCTTTAAATATGGCCATGTCTGCTTCAACTCTTTGGACTCACAAGTTACTGAAGTTAGAAAATATTATTTTTTGTGGCCAGCTATTGTGGAAGTAAATGGATTTAATACTGTTGTTCCAGAAAGAGTCAACATAATCTTAAAAGACAGTAAATCTTCAACTTAAATAATGTATAGATGTCTGCTTTAGAGAAATCAACTTTCCTAGAGCTCGACGTTGACTTCAGTTCTTCTTAACTTAATGCTTTTTAAAATGTGTAACCATAAAACTACACATAAACTCCTGATGTGTATAGCCTTTGAACAATACAGTCAACATTAATTTGTAAATAAAATGTAGAAAAACTAAAAACGGAGCATTATAATTATAACCATTGAGAATGACATGGCAATTTTGTAAAAAAAAAAAAATTGTGTTGATCAAAATGTGAATATGAGCCCAGGGCTACTGGATACTTGTTTAGTGTTACATGTCTCTGCTATCATGTTTCCTGCAGTACCTACAGCCTCTTGGGAAAGTCCTGAGAAATCACCTTTTCTCTAGCACACTTTACTATTCTTTGGTGTCTAGTAGTGTGAAAATAAACTCTATTTCAGCCCTTTGTTGTTAGTGAGACAACATGGTACCTACTGGCCCTAATGCAAATGTGTTGCCGTACTAAGAAGATCTTTCAGATGCTCCAGAATATGCTCATACGTGCTTTAAAATTCATCAAAACCATAACATTGAGAACTTCTCATAAAGAGCTCTTGACTTTCTAACTTCCCATCCCCACCTGAAAGGCTCTTGTTGAGAAGCACTGATCCACCACAATCTTAGTAGCTTTCAACGCTCAGAGTGACATGGATCCATTGGTCCCAGCAGAACTGGCTGCCATCACAAAGTGCAGCAGAAGAAAGAAAGACATGGCCATTTGGACTCAGTGATACCTAAAGTCTTTCAGATGGGAATCAGGCAAAAATCCAGCTCCTGAGGAATAATTTTTGCTTGGCACAAATGGTCAAGAGATTATTGTGATCTCAATCTGTGTAGGATGCTTTTATGGGATGTTATAAAAGAGAAAATACACGCTGGCTAGCAGGAGAGCTGGATGACATAATGTCTTATTTCTGTGTAATTTCAGTGATTATATAAATGAATAAAATCAAGCTACAAGTGCTTTTTTATTATCTTCTCAATGGGACAAGATCTGAAAGCTTGACCTCTGGAACGTAAGAGCCTTCTTTAGATGTATCCAAAAGCTGGAATAAAGATGGGAATCTGGACTTTGACCCAAAGCTCTTAAGGAGAATATTTCTTGCTACTCCCTTGGGAACAGAAAGATTTTTTTACAATGAGGTCGTTTTACACTGAAGAGCCATTTGAATCACTCTTAAAACTCAAGGAAACTTCCCCAACATGGCTTCCACTGGTGGAAGTTGGGATCCTTGACTGACATTACTGAACTATTCACCAAAGGCCTCTAACCTTCGCTAAGACAAAGAGTATAGAAGCCAACATGATGATGTCCATGTCAAGGAAGCAGGTGATTCTATCTCTATACTGAGGTCACTGGATAGGAGCAGATGTGAATCCTCCTCTAAGCTGTCTCAACTCAGATCATCTTTCTAAAAGCCAGTAAACCAAATGATGGGAAAATCACCTAATGGTATATTAGATTAGATATCCTCTAGCCAAGATGACTAGAACTGGGGTTCTTTTCTATGGAATGAAATACCTGGGTAATACCCTCATGATCAAGCATCTTAGGGAAGTACTTTGTCAGGCTTGACTGAGGGTGTTTATGCCTGTTACCTGCCAGACATTTATATTTAAAGTTAACCTCATTTGTAAAATGAACTGGAGTATCAAGAATATTTCTCTTAGTAACTCCTGCCTATCTAGGTGTGGTCTAGGTATTGCTGACTCCCTAGCCATCCAGATAGATCCTATCATCATGTTCAGCTATTGTGCGCTGAAGGATCCTGGGAGACACAAGCAGCCTGTCTTGGTAGCAGGGTATAGATGAAAGGAAAGATCTACAGACCTTTTCATACTTCTTATGTTAATGTACAGTATTCATTAGAGATACACCCAATCATCTGCAGCTGTCAAACCTGAACTGCCCTCTTTTAAGTGCCAATTTGTTTTCTTCCAGATCAATGCTCTTATCTGTAGTTGTGTGGACCACCAACAGCCAAGAACTAGTTAACATGTAATTCAATTTCCCAAGAAAAGAAATGTCTTAATTCAAGTATTTATTATACAACTATGGAAATGCCTTAAGTGAAATTAATTAAGGCTCAGAGACTGTAACTTATAAATCCTTTTACCTGAATATTTATCATTTTAATGAAACAAAATGATAGAAGAAAATAATATAAGTTTTGGAACAGATAAAGGCAACTTTGTCCAGGCTTTTAATTTTTAACCCTAGGGCTGCTGTATTTTCCACGCTGCAGTGATGATGGTTGCTAACATGGCTAGGTCTTAGCAAACACAGAGCAGGAACATTTTGAGTCCCTAGTGCTCCAGCAGGTCCTAAAGACAATGATGCTCCTCTGTCATGAGAATAATTACTTGCTATATCCTCCTGTTCTCTTCAGATGGATTTGGCTTTCAAACATGCATGTCCAGATACCTTCACTAGGTAATGTGTCATCATATTATAGCTTGAATATTTTTTTATCTGACTTGATGCAAAGAAAAAATTATCCTTGCTGAGACATTCTTGTACAACAGAGAGATTTCACTGATTCACATGTTCATAATTAAATGAATCATGCTCCAATATATTTGATCATAAAAAACTATCGAGAGTGTTTCAAGCAAGTGAAATTTTTTCAGCCCAGAAAACACAAAATCAGTTCGAAGAAAGCTCTTCTACCACATTCTGACTCTTGAACATGTGTATGTGAGAGAATAACAAGCTAGAATCCTCTTTTTCCTGGTGACATAGCTAGAGGACATTCTCCATCTTTCTTTTGTGCTGGG